>PVJA010003125.1:0-44240 GCA_004027025.1 Myocastor coypus
AAATAAATAAATAAATAAATAAATAAATAAATAAATAAAAGTTGACACATTGCATATTGTCCTCAATAGTTCTACAGAGCACAGTGTGTGGGCATGACCCACCTCCCTATTGATGTTGCTAAGAAGAAAAAAAAAAGAAGAAAGGTAAAGAAAATTCTTCTCTTTGGACTAAGAGGAATCAGATACCTCCTCTTTCAATATGGCCCTAGGCTGGTCTTGAACTCATACCAGTTCTCCTGCCTCGGCCTCCCAAGTGCTGGGATTACAGAAGCCACTACGCCTGGCTTCTTAGTGTTTTATTTCTATGACTTTCCACACAGTGTTTTCGGGCCTGGTTGGCTGCGGCTATGTGTGAGTGGGTGCGGATGGCTAAACCCCAGGGAAGGGGGCTACTGCATGAGAGCTTGAGACCTGCACATCTGGGGCAGATCAGGTGTGCGCTGCTGGCTGGACTGAGACTGAACACCTTCTCACCTAAGGCTGGGCCCATTGGGGCCAGAAAAGCAGGAACCCTGAATCTGTACTGGGGATTAATTCCTGGGGCCTAAGGGCAGTCTAATTTGACAGTGAAAATTTCTGGAAACTCTGATTTAGAGGGAAGCCACATTTGCTTGGGTTTCACCTCCAAGATCCCCACCAGAGTCTCTTGAAGACTGCAGAAAAAAAATCCCTGTTTGCTCAGGAGAAAAAGGGAAGATGCTCATGAGAAAAGCACAGAGGGCATTCTCCAAGATGAACGCGACTGGCAGGAGGAGAGAGCAGCAGAGCTGCATCCAGGTGTGGGGGAGGGAGATACCCAAGCAGGGCCACTCTAGCTGCCTATGTGAAGGGAGAAAAACCCCAGAACGCTCTCTGTGGGACAGAGTCTGAGGTCACCGACCTGCCAGCACACTGAGCACTGCCTGCAGGATGACGGGCAGCTCGGCACCCTCATGGTACACCACCAAGCCACAGTGCTCCTGCTGACAATGTCCTCACAGCAGAAAGAGCTGCACGGACAAGCCTCTCTTACAGGGAATCCCACAGGCAACTAAGGCAACCGAAATGAGGAAATGAAGCTTCGGAACCCCACGACTGCAACAGAGAACTCACAGCCTAACTTCCTGCCTGATAAAAGCAGAACTGCCAGGACAAAGAACAAAAAATATATGAAAAAAGGTTTAGCATCACTGGTCATTTGGGAAATGCAAATTATGCAACGTTCAGATTCCATGTCACCACAGAAAGGCTGTCATCAAGAAGTCAACCAAAAACAAATGCTAACAGAGCTGTGGGGAAAGGAACTCTGTTCCACTGCCGGTGGGAGTATAGGCTCTGTGGAAGTCAATGTGGGGATTCCTCAAAAAACTAAAAGTCTCAGCCTGGTGTGGTGGTGCATGCCTGTAATCCCAGCACTTGGGAGGCTGAGGCAGGAGATCACTGCGAGTTCAAGACCAGCCTGAGCTACATAAGTGAGCTTAAGGCCAGCCTGAACTGCATAGCGAGACCCTGTCTCAAAAAGACAAAAAAACAACAACAACAAAAAAAAAAAACACTGAGAGTCTCAGGGACTCTTCTCTCATTGATGAGACGAACATTCGGCACTCAAAATGAAGGAAGGAAAGGCTTATTTAGTTCACAGTTACTGGAGGTTTCTGTCCACACTCAGCTGGACCCAAGGCAGAGTAGCCCATGGCAGAGAGCAACCTTTCAGGCAAAAGAGCAGAGAGCAAATGGGAGGAGTAGTGACAACAACGGCAGCAGAGAGGAAGTCTGTCATCTGTCTCTTTTATGTTACATTCAGGCTCTCTGCCCCAGGTTGGGTGCAGCACTCACACCCATAATCTTAGTACTCAGACCCATAATCCCAGCAATGGATCACCCATAATCCCAGTGAATAATGAGTTAAATCACAAACTCTAAAAGTCCCTTCCACATGACTGCATGAGGCTTTGAGGGGACAACTAGAGACTAACCATAACACTAAGACTAGAGGTTTCATTTGATCAAGCTGTTATCCTGTATATATATCCATATTTGTAGGAGCACAATTTATAATAGCTAAATCTTGGAAATAAACCATATGCCCATCAACAGATGAATGGATGGGGGCTGAGGAGATAGCTCCATGACACAAGTGCCTGCCTGGCAAATCCAAGGTCATGAGTTTAAAACCTGGTCCTACAAAAAAAAAAAAAACAGCAGACGAATGGATGCAATATCTTATTTCTGTGCAGCAGAGTCCTCCTCTGCTATGAAGAAGGATACATTTTAGTCACTTTCAGATGCGCGATGCACCTTGAGACCATAATTTTTTTTTTTCTTTTGGCAGAACCAGGGATCAAACTCAGGATGAGACCATAATTTTAAGTGAAGTAAATCAGACACTCAAGGTTGAATGTCACATTGTTTCCATTGTGAGAAAGCTAAAGGGCAGCTGGAGAGCAACACCATAGGCTCCATACTGGATGTAGGAAGAACACATTCAGGTGGGATGGAAAGCAGGCAAGGAGGTGAAGCGAGGGAAGGGCAGAGTGATTTTTAAAAAGGAGAATGGGAGAAGAAATGGAAGCAAGCATTTTAGAAATGGAAAGGGGAAGAAAAGTTCAAGGGAGGGCAGAAGAATGAGAAAACAATTAAGTTACCTTCTGGTTCTGTCTAGGTGCAAATTCCATGTAACAGGACCGTTAGATGGTTCAGCAGTATAAAGTGCCTGCTTAGCAAAGCTTAGGCAACCGCAGCGACTGCAGTTCAATCCCCAGCACCACATTCTGTGCCAGCCCCACCCCCAGGGCAGGCTGAGCCAGCCATAATTAAAAAAACAAAAACAAAAACAAAAAACAAATCCCACTCACACCTGTAATCCCAGCACTCGGGAAGCTAAGGCAGGAGGATTGGTGTGAGTTCGAGACCAACCTGGGCTACAAAAGTGAGCTCAACGCCAGCCTGAGCTGCATAGCGAGACCCTGTCTCAAAAAGACAAAAAAAGAAAAAAAAAGAATGTTTCTTTTTATTTTTTATTTATTATTCTTTCTTTCTTTCTTTCTTTCTTTCTTTCTTTCTTTCTTTCTTTCTTTCTTTATTGTCTTTTTGAGACAGGGTCTCACTATGCAGTTCAGGCTGGCCTTGAGCTCACTTTGGTAGCCCAGGCTGGTCTTGAACTTGCACCGATCCTCCTGTCTCAGCGTGCCGAGTGCTGGGATTACAGGCATGCGTCACCATGCCCGGCTGTTTTGTTTGTTTTGTTTTGTTTTGTCTTTTTGAGACAGCATCTCGATGTTCAATTCAGGCTGGCCTTGAGCTCACTTTGGTAGCCCAGGTTGGTCTCAAACTCACATCAATCCTCCTGCCTCAGCCTCCCAATTGCTGGGATTACAGGCGTGAGCCACCAGGCCCGGCTCTAACCAAGAACTTTGAAAGTATCATGAAGGCAAAAAAAAAACTGAAGAGTCAAAAGTAGGCCTCAGGATGGTGCACACACATGGCAGAGATATCAGGATGGCCACTGGGCATTTCAGAGAATTCATACTCAAATGCGGGACAGAGAAGGTGGACATCGTGAAGACAAATGGGGCTCTGGCCAGGTAGCTCAGTGGACTAAAGCACCCCAGCGGCAGAGCACAGAGGCCAGAGTTCGAGCCTCAGTGGGTCATGCTGGCCCCTCCCCTGGGGCACGCTGAGGCAGGTGTGGTGGTACACACCTGTAATACCAGCACTTGGGAGGCTGAAAACAGGAGGATCACTGCAAGTCCGATCAGTGTAGTGAGGCAAACCCTGTAGACCATGCAGACCCTGACCTAAATACAGAAAAGAGGAAGAAAAAAAAAAAAGACAAATGGGGAAAATAAGTAGAAAAATGAAGATTCTGAGAGGAAAAAACAATCCCAAAGATGAAGAGAATCTCTGCAAATAGAGTGAAAAAAAAAAAAAAAGGAAAGAGAATAAGCAAAGAAAACAAGCTAGGGAATCTAAGCACTAAGAAAGTCAGGAAAAGGTGTGGTGCATGCAAAGGGCAGATGGGGAAGACAGAGCTGGGGTGCAGATGCGTTGGTCCAGGGTGCTCCTCTGAGCAGCATGTGTTCAGAGGCTCCAGGAGTGACCAGAGGAGCAGCGCAGGCCTCATTCATGGATGCAGCCATGAGGGCTCCTCTAGAGAGGGAACCTATGAGGAGCAGAGCCTGCTGGTTAGCATCACTGAGGCCGTAGCTTGGCCGGGCACCCCAGCCTCGGCCCCAGCCACGTGCCACGCTGCTGGCTCTCTCCTGCTGTTTCCTGGCTGCCAGAAGGCAAGTGGCTGGTCTCCCCTGTGCACTTAGGGCACCCAGGGGACTGCTGCCTCCAGAAGTTGATCCGAAAGGGCTTTTGCCTATCAGGTGGACGGTGTCAGGTATTTTATCTCCATAACTGAAAGGTGACTGACTCACCAGAGACTGAAGACAGAGGACTCTGAGCAGGACAAACATCAAAGAAAGCCTGCTCTAAGCCACACAGTCGAACTACAGAAATCAAAGGGAAAGACAAAACCGTGAAGGGTCTGGGTGACAGGGTCACTCTGCCTAAACAGGAACCATGGGAAGGTTCACATCAGACTGCTAGGAAGTAACAAGGTAGCAAACAGCCAGACAAAAAGTTCCATTTTCAAAGAAAAAGTCCATCAGCCAAGAATTCTGTACCCCGCAAAATTATTCTTCAAGGAACAGCCACCATCAAGAAATCAAAAAGGGGCCAGAGGGATGGCTCAGTGATCTAAAGCGCCTGTTTAGGAAAGCTTAGGCAACCACAGGGACTGAGGTTTGATCCCAGGTGCCACTTGCTGCACCAGCCCTGCCCTCGAGGCAGGCTGAACAGGCTATAAAAAATAAAAAAGTAAATTTAATTTTTTAAAAAAGAAATCAAATAACAAAGTGCTGGTGAGCTTGTAGGGAAACAGTGAGCCCTCCACATTGTTGGTGGGAATGGAAGCTGGCCCGGTCCCTCAGGAGATCCTTATGGGCAGTCCACAGACACTGAAGTGAGATGTGCCTTTTGACCATACTATGCCTCCCCTAAGCATCTTCCTCAAAGAGCTGAAGACACCATAAGACACCCTGTCACACACACAGGCCTGTTCATAGCATTGCAACTCATAATGGCTCAATCCTAGATGCAGCCTGGGCGACCCTCAGCAGATGAGTGGATAAGAAAAATGCATTTATACACAAGGAGCATGGCTCTGTTATGAAGAAAGATAAGACTGAGTCCTCTGTAGGAAAACAGATGCACCCTGAAGTCATAATGCTGAGTAAGCTCACTTAGACACACAGGCTTCACTATCCCACAGGTTCTGTTACAGGAGAGACTCAAAGTGCAAGCAGACAGCTCTTAGGAAGGAGATAGCAGCCCTTCCCAAAAGGGGTGGGGATTGAGAGGGAGGGCGAGGAGAGAGGAAGCAGAAGAAAAAAGAACTGAAATTGATGCAGGAAGAGAAAAACTGATCTGGGGTGGATGACCTCCAATAGGGAACCTCCAAACGATATAGAGAAAACCGATCCCCAACCTGAAAAGTACCTGGGACAAGTTCGTGTTCTCTAAAACTGAACAATGAATTTTAGGAACAAATGGAGGTAATGAGCAGAACATACTTATTGAGAGAAAGAGCGCTCTTGTCCAAGAGAGGGACAGGAGGGGGGTTCCAAGTGGGTGTCCTCCAGAAGCTGTCTCTTGCAGGGACTTTTATAGAGAAGACATGGGAGCTAGCTCAGGTGGGTATGAAGTGGGACAAAGACGATGGTCAGCCAATGAGATTATAAGCACCATTGCTCAGAAAAAATTGATTAACATCAGGATCCAATGGGAAGGCAAGTCACATAGCAAGCAGGCAAGAATACCACCTATTGAGTTTGGGCTTGTGACACTTTCCAGGATCTTTCAAAATGATTGATACCTACTCAGAGTATCAATCCCTGATGCTCATCCCTAGGGAAGTATGTAGTTGCTTCTTTTTACTCTTGTCTTGCCCAGAGCAGAGGAGTGTCTGTTTCTAGTAACAAAGTCACCTTGTCTTCCATGTTATGTTGTCTTTGAGGGCCTGGCCCTGTCTGACTGCCTATAACATTTCTATCTAATTCAGCTGCCTACAACAAAATGTGTTCTGCTCCCCACAAGGACCCAAACATTGAGTGTCACAAACATGTACTAATTAAAAAAAAAAAAAAAAATATATATATATATATATATATATATATATATATATATATATATATGGCTAGGGAGATAGCTGGCAGGTGAGGGCCTGCCTAGTAAGCCCAAGGACCTGGGTTTGATCCCTGGTGAAACCTGGGCAGTGGTGCATACCAGTAAGCTCAGCAGTGGGGAGGCTGAGACAGGAGGATCACTACTAGTCTGAGCTGTGTAGTGACACTGTATGCCAAATGAATAAATACAAGATTATACACAAATAATTCCTCTCAGGGAATTGCTTGTCACGGTTTGTATTTGTCCTCTCACAGCCTCACATAATCATTGAGATGCAGTTCAACGATTTGTGATTAATTCATGATCCAAGGCTGGGATTATGGATCTGAGTACTGCTGGGATTATGGGTGTGAGTGCTTAGCCAGCCTGAGGCAGACAGCCTGAATGCAGCATAAGGGAGACAGACCTGCTCTCTCTGTAGCCACTGTGGCTGCCGCTCCTCCCATTTGCCCTCTGCCACGTGCCACTCTGCCTTGGAGCCAGCCAAGGGTGGACTAAAACCTGCAGTAACTGTGAGCTAAATAAACCTTTCTTCCCATCTCCGGGAAGCAAATAGCATTAAGAAATCTGTTCGTTTTGGGGGAGATGACCATGAAGAAAGCCTTTTGCCTGTGGCCTTTGCTTACTCTGCTCTTCACAAGGCCTCCAACAGTGTTATCAGAAGTTACTTCAACTATTTTGTCCCCGTTGATTCCTGGGAACAAGAGCGTGCTCTCTGTGCTCCGGGCAAGGGTCGCTCTCACCCACCAGCACCTGGGCCAACCTTCCTACAGAGGAGGCCGGAGGTCGCGGGTCCACAGGCTGGCTGGTCGTTGGTCAGCCCTGTGCTATGAGCCAGGTGCTCCCCGGACTCGTTTACTGCGCTCTACAGAAGAAATGCTCAGCAGAGCAGCCAGCCGCTCAGGTGTGTGCATCACATTGCTTCTCTTCAGTGAAAAACCTGAAGTGCAAGTAAATTAAAGAACAAAACAAATCCGGGCGTGGTGGCGCACGCCTGTAATCCCAGCACTTGGGAGGCAGAGGCAGAAGAATCAGTGTGAGTTTGAGACCAACCTGGGCTACCAAAGTGAGCTCAAGACCAGCCTGAACTGCATAGTGAGACCCTGTCTCCAAAAGACTAAATAAATAATTTTTTTAAAAAAAGAACAAAACAGAAGGTGGCTAATGGAAACAGGGCTAAGAGACTGTGAAAACGAGCAGGTGACAGGTGACAGGTGACAGGGAGTTGGGGCAGACAGACATAAGCGGGCAAACAGGTGAAATCAGAATTAAGGTCTGTGGAGCATGCACACCAGCACCCACACCCACACCAAATACAACCACCACTTCTGGAAGCCTGTACCAATAAAAATAAAGTTAAAAAGAAAACCCAGGGGCCAGGGAGATAGCTCTGTGGCACAAGTGCCTGCCTGGCAACTGCAAGGTCCTGAGCTTCCCCCTAGCACACTTGTGACTTCTAAACAGCCTGAAACGATCCATTTGAAGAAGGCCCCGTGTGTTCTGGGCTTGGGTCACAGCCCGCTGGCTCAGCTCCCACCCTGGGGATCCCTCCTCTCGCCCATGTTCAGTCTGAGCCTTGCCCAGGTCTTCCTCTGCAGGCAGATGAACATGTGGGGTAAGATTCTACATTAGTCGATGCTGGGTCTATGTGGGTGCTTTCCCTAGGCAGAGGAGAGGGGTTTTGCTTCCTGAGCATAGGATTCCCTTTCTATTTTAAAAAGTTGTACCAGTCCATGTCAATAGTATAAGCAGCTTATGGGGATCCTCTGAAGCAGGGACATGGATGAGACACACCCCGACTCCTCCACCTCCCGCCCTCTCTCTCAGACTCTAAATCCTCCTTCCCCATTGTAGTGGTTGATACAATGTGTCAACTTGGCTGAATGATTCAGCCGCCCGGTTCCCTGTTGGTGGGAGCCCCACTCTGGGGTACAATTGGTTCTTCCCTGGAGTGTCACCAGGGCCTGCCTAGGATATCATTGGATTTCTCCCTAGAACGGGATCAAGGGCCTGTCCTGGGGTATGATTGGTTCCACCCTAGGGTGCAATGAGCCCACGTCAGAATGACTGAGCACAAAAAGACTTTTTAAAGGGCTGAAGGAGGAGTCAACACTTCACTTCGTCGGAGAAGCTTCGGTCTTCACATTGAGACTTGACTTCATTGGCTTGCAGCGCAGACTCTTGGGCCTCCAGCTTAGATCTTTCGCCATCTGTCGCAGACTCTTCAGTGTCCATCTACAGACACTTCAGTCTTCCATTGCAGACCCATCAGCCGACAGAGACTTACACGGAGTGTTGCAGTGAAGTCCAGGCCTCAGGATTGAATTCTTTAGTCTGGAGCGTATAGATGCCCTGTGCGCGCTTCCTCATCTGACTCTGTGGCTATTCTAAGCCAATTTTACAATTTCTTATAGATTATATATTTGGTGTTAATATCCATTCCTTATATCTATTCTGTTCCTCTAAGTAAATCCCTGACCAATACACCCATTTATAAATTCTCCTTATTTTTAGTGCTTGTTCATGACATAGAGTGCTTACATTCTTTGTATCTGGCACTTGGACAGGCACAGCGGTACTGGGGATTGAACTCAGAAACCTGTGCTTGCCAAGCAGGCGCATATTCTACAGAGCTATCTCCCTGGCCCAAGGGTAGGCACATCTTAAATCTTTTTCCTTCTTTCTCCTCACCCACGCTCACCTCTGGTCTACTTTCCCATTCCCTTCCTACACATGACATCGACCCATGCACAGAAAGTTCTCTTTTTCTCTCTCTCTTTTTTAAAAATGTATTTAGGACAGGTTCTACAGGGTCTCACTAGACTCTTGGTGATCCACCTGTTTGCATCCTCCCAAGTGCTGGGATTACAGGCGTGCGCCACCACACCACGCCCAGTGTCAGCACACCTCCGGGCCGGGAGGCACAGCGTGGTGCAGCAGAAGCTTTGGTCTGCTGAGCTATCTGGCCAGCCCAAGAAAGCACACTGTTCTCCGTCCTTTTTTTTTTTTTTTGGCGGGACTGGGGTTCAAACTTAAGACCTTGCACTTTCCAGGCAGGCACTTGTGCCACAGAGCTGTCTCCTGTTCCCCTTTGTCCCTCTTTCTGTTGCTTGGCTGTACCTAATCGTGCTGCTGTAGCACTCGTGCGCATGAATCACCGCACGGGACCACAGGAGCAGAATGGAATTTCTCATTTCTGTCCTTCCTTTTCCAGCGGAGGAAATCAAAAGCCCCAAGTGAGGTGATCTTCTCAAGGTGCATGGGATATCATTTAGGGAACGCTGAGCAAGACAGCTCATAGGAAATAATCTAACCAGTTAATCCCGGCCGAGGAATGACTTAAAAGGCACAACAAGGCGACATATTCCATGTATCTGGCCTTGGCTTGGTAGCAGAACACTGAAAAGCCCTCAGAGCCAGGTCAACAGCCAGTTTTGTCAGACTTCCGGCAGCAAAGGCGGAAAAAGCCGAGGAAGCTCGGAAACGCTCGCCAATCTTCGGCAGTCTCCGTGAGGGGGCGGAGCACACGCTTCGACACGTTCCGCGCAGGGCATTGTGGGAAGGGCGGCCGGTGCAGCCTCCGCTGCCATCTTAGAGACTCCTTGCCTTGCGGCCTTCCCGTCGGAGGCGGCCTGCGTAGCGGTGGGAGTCCGCGAAGAGCCGAGAAGGTCAGCCTGCGGGCCGCACTCCTTCCTCTGGGCTCTGCAGGGCAGCCAGCTCGCGTCCAGAGGCGGCGGTGCGGGTGCGCGCGCGAGGGCGGCCGCGGTCGTCGGCGCGGCCGGGAGGATGGGCCGGTCGCGGAGCCGGAGCTCGTCGCGCTCCAAGCATGCCAAGAGCAGCAAGCACAACAAGAAGCGCAGCCGCTCCCGCTCGCGCTCGCGGGACAAGGAGCGCGTGCGGAAGCGCTCCAAGTCCCGGGAGAGCAAGCGCAACCGGCGGCGCGAGTCCCGCTCGCGCTCGCGCTCCACCAACGCGGCGGCGTCCCGGCGCGAGCGGGAGCGGGAGCGCGCCTCGTCCCCACCCGACCGCATCGACATCTTCGGGCGCACGGTGAGCAAGCGCAGCAGCCTGGACGAGAAGCAGAAGCGCGAGGAGGAGGAGAAGAAGGCCGAGTTCGAGCGCCAGCGAAAGATGTGAGTGGAGGGCCGGGGACCGGGGCCGGCGGGCCGGCGGGGCGGCGCGGGGCTCTGCGGGGCGCGGAAGGGCGCGGAAAGGCGGCGGGACGGAGCCCGATGAGGCCGCGCGGAGCTTTGCGGAGCGGAGCCGGAAAGACTCCACCGGCTAGGGCGATTTTGGCGCGAGCCGAGCCAGCGGAGTCCCGGAAGTGGGGGCGGAGCAGGTCGCAGCTGGCCAGAGTTGCCCTTACGTTTGGGACCGGGCTTCCACGCATTTTACACCCATCGTTGCGTACACTGGTGCGTTAGTGTGTTCCTCTTAACGGCGGGGTGTTCACGTGTCTTTGCTCTGACGGTTATCACTATTTTCTGAGAGGTAAAAAACAAGACACAAGCCGGGCGTGGTGGCGCACGCCTGTAATCCCAGCACTCGGGAGGCTGAGGCAGGAGGATCGGTGCGAGTTCGAGACCAGCCTGGGCTACAAAAGTGAGCTCAGGACCAGCCTCAACTGCATAGTGAGACCCTGTCTCAAAAAGACAAAAAAAATAAAACAAGACACACCTAAGTGTGCAGTATAGGTTTGGCCCTTTCCTTCACCTCTGTGATCCATCACCGTCCCAAGCAGGGCATTTTCCTCCTGTACTGGTGACTTACAGCCCTCTAGGGAGCAGGTGCAGCCCTTTTCCCCTGTAGTATACTTGGTTAAACGATACTTGAATATTTTGTTTTGTTTTTGTCGAGCTTACATGCAGAATTTTTTTGTAGGCAAAACCAAAGATCCTTATTTGAAACTCTGCAGGAGATAATGCGATTTTTTTAAAAATATATATCAGAGGTCCAGATGTCAGAGTAGATGACTAAAAAAGCTAAGTGAATATTTTATTTTTCTGTGTAGTTTTGTATGTTTTTACTTGAAGATTATGGCACACTGGTAGTTTGAGTATGCATTTTTAAAAAGTCTCGGGAAAATGGAGTTAGTGTGTTAGCTCTTTATTTAACCACCCGTCTGCAAACAGTTCTTGAGTATTTGAAAAGTGCTCATACTGCAGGAACATCTTTCCCCACACCCTTGCTTCAAAGTATAACTAATATCATAGAGGAACCTGGAGCTGTTGTGCTGTTGGCACCTCCTTAAAAGGTGTACCTCTGGCTTCCCCAGTGCTTGGAACTGTCAGTGAAGCATGAAGGTGTAGAGGAAGCCATTGTTCTCCAATAAACCTTGGGTTTTTGTTTGTTTTGGAGTCCAATTTTTGGGTCTAGAATAGACAGATAAAGTTCTTGTTAATTGAGATATGAAAAATTAAAAGACAACACTGATAGAATTTTTTTTCCAGTGAAATCAAAGGAGGTCTCTAACAGTGTTTAGCTTCACTAGAGAGCTAAGAGGTATGGAAAACTGAAAGGAAACTTGACACAGGAAGACTGGAAGCATTTTGCAAGCTGTGCACAAGGAGTAAAGAGAGAGATGAGATGAAGCATTGAGAAATAAAGCAGTTATGTGGTTTGGGGTTAAGTCGATAGTGTTTAGGAAAAGGATGTAGCAATAGTCACCTGGACCCTAAATTCCTTTGTGCTGTATATGTGCTAACGTTCCTCAAAGCTTTGCAAATTATTTAGAGACCAAGGAAGGAGACATAGGCTTTGGAGTGAAGATTATGAGGAAATAACTGTTTGTACAAATCCTTGTTTAGTTTGTTGATTCAGCTAGTATTCTGTGATCATGTCAGAAAGTGCCATGTGCTGTTCTAGTCTCTCTTAACAATGATTGGTCCTTTGTAAGATCGTGATGTAGTTCAGAGGGAATAGGTAATAGCACAATGTGCTAGAATCAGCGACAGTGATAGAACTATTCATATGAAGGAGATTTTTTTTTTTTTTTTTTTTTTTTTAATGGCTGGCTCAGCCTACCCTGGGGGCAGGGCTGGTGCAGCATGTGGTGCCAGGGATCGAACTGCTGCCCCTGGTTGCCCAAACTTGCCTAAGCAGGCACTTTGAATCGCTGAACCATCTAGCTGCCCCCCATGAAGGAGAATCTTGATGGGCAAATATCTTATTTGACCTGAATAACCAGTGCAGAACATAGGAAGATTGTGAGGTTGGATACAGGGTAGATGTGGGCCACAGGAGAGTCTTCCCCCTCCCCTGCCCCCCATTGGAGGTTGAAAAGAAGCAGTTTTAAGGTAATCAGGTGATGTTAGTCACAGGGATAAGTTCTCTAAATACAGTGCCAAGGTCTTCTTGAGTGGCTGGAGAGGTGGAGGCTGAAAATCACTGCGAGGTCTTTTGTGCCATAAAACAGTTTTGATGTCATTGTAGAAAGAGGAATGGTTTCCAGCAGGGAGATTGCATGCTCGCCTTTTAAATTTTAAACTGATCCTTAGTTATTTTATAGGATGGAAATTGAGGGGGTTACAGTAAGTTGAGGCAATGGTAAGGGCAGGTAGGAAAAGAAGGGCAAGTTTTAGAAACATGTAGGGCCTATGGAATTGTATGCTGGCTGCCACATTTATAGTGTGTATGTGTTTAGTACAGGGTCTACACGCAGGGTCTCACTACGCAGATCAGACTCATAGCAATCCTCCTGTTTTTAGCCTCCCAAGTGCTGGGATTACAGGTGCACACCTGGTACAGCCTTTGGTATTGAACCCCTGTCCCTCCATCTGCCTAAGCAAGTGATTTAATCCACTGAGCTATCTGGCCAGCCCTATAATGTGTCTCTGAAAACCACTGACCACGTTTCAGTTGCTAGGATGTGGGTTTTGTTGTTATTTGTTTTTTAACTTGATGTTATGGCTGGTTCAACCTGCCTTGAGCTGGGGAGATAGCTCAGTAGAGCTCAGCCTGCCCTGGTGGTGGGGCTTATACAGCCTGTGGTGCTGGGGATCAAACTGATCTCTGCCGTTGCCTAAGCTTGCCTAAGCAGGCTCTTTAGACCGCTGAGCCATCTTGCTAGCCTCTAGGATGTGTTTTCTGTTGGCTAAAACCTCGGAAACTTGCTGAGCAGTGGTTAAAGGAGAGGGAGAGAGAAATAGAGGGGGCTTCTGTTGGGCACTGCCTGTGCAGGCCCTGGTTTTGATTATCCTAAGCTGGTCCAAGGGAGTAGCAGAGGTCTAAAGCCTAAGGAAGGGGCCTTCACTCATGCCCTTGACACCCGAAGGTAGGAAATGGCCCAAGCAGAGAAGCAAATGGTCAGGGGATGCAGAACTGTAACCGGAGTGTGTGTTGGCCATGGGAAGCCCATGCTGGAAACAGGAGACACTAGAAAGTGGCCGCTTTCAAGTCTGGTGGAAAATTGGGAGAAGCAGTAAAACAGTAATCATTTGTTGGCTTTAACCAGTTAGAAGCTCTGGTACGATTGGAGACCAGATTGGTTTGCTGCTTAAAATTCTGAGGTTTTAATGAAGTGGTCAGACCTGTATTGTGAAGGTTGTGGGACAGTGTAATTAAAGTAACTAAATAATGCTTACGTGTAAGAGTCTTGGGAAGGCCTTTTAGTATAGCTTACCTGCTGAGCTGAAGGAGTGAATTTAGGAGTCGTCTTGGTGCAATACAACAGTAGTAGGCAGGGCTGGCCAGATAGCTCAGGGGATTAAAGCACCTGCTTAGGCAGAAACAGGGACCAGGGTTCGATCCTGCTATGCTGGCCTCGCCCCCAATGGGTGTGGAGATGAGATGGAGACTGGGTGCAGTGGCACTGGTGGCTCATGCCTGTAATCCCAGCATTTGGGAAGCTGAAAACAGGATCACTATGAGTCTGATCTGTGTAGTGAAACCCTGTACTGAACACATTTTTTTTTTTTTAATTATGGCTCTGCCTGCCCTGGGGGTGGGGCTGGTGCCAGGGATTGAACCGTGGCCCTTGCAGCCTCCTAAGGTTTCCTAAGCTTTAGACTGCTGAGCCATCTTGCCCGCCCCTGAATACATTTTTAATAGAAAAAACAGGATCAAGCCCAAACCTTTTGGGCACCAAAGACAGGTTTGGTGGAAGATAGTTTTTCCACTGGGGGTAGTTTCAGCCCCCCCCCCCCCAATCTGGTACCAGGGAACTCAAGACCTTGCACTTACCAGGCAAGCACTTATTCTGCTGAGCTATCTCCCCGGCCCCCTAGGGGGTAGTTTCAGGATTAGAATCTCTTTGAAGTTTATCATCTAGATCTCTGCCTGCTGCATAGTTCACAGGGAGATTCTTGTTCATTTGAGTCTTAATGCTGCCCCTGGTGTGATAGAGATGCAGCCCAGGCAGTGATGTGGCTGTGTGAAGTAGATGCAGATAAATCTTCCCTGCTTGCCATCCTTTTCCTTACAGGAAAAGAACCTATAACCATCTCTGGGCCAGGGGTTAGGGACTCCAATAAAAGATAGGCTTTTAAATGTTTCTCATTTTTAACTAGCTAGTTCACATACTTCTAAGTGGAATTAAAAAGATGTCCCCCAGGCCAGGCTTCCTGGCCAGTGTAAGGGCCTGTTTTTGTTTTTTTTTTTTTTTTTTTTTTTTTTTTTTTGGGTTTTTTTTTTTTTTTTTTTTTTTTTTTTTTGGTTTTGGTTTTGGGGTTTTTTTTGTTTTTTTTGGGGGGGGGGTATTTTACGGAAGGGTCTACAGGGAATTCAGGGTCTCACTACTAGATCAGACTTGTAGTGATCAGCCTGTTTATAGCCTCCCAAGAGCTGGGATTATAGGCGTGTGCTACCACACCAGTCTCAAGTGTCTCAGCTCGTCCCGGGGGCTGGCCTGGCACACAGTCCCTGTCAGTCCCTGTGCCTACTTGCAGGTGCTTTAGTCAGCTGAGCTTTCGGCCAACCCAAGGACCCAGGCTTGATCCCCAATACCATATGCTGTGCTGGCCACAGAAGCTGGGTGTGGCAACGCACATGTGTAATTCTAATGTTGCGTAGGCTGAGACTGAGCTGTGAAGCAAAACCCTATGCCAAATACATGCATAAATCTTTTTTTTTTCCCCAAAAAAGGATGTCTGTCTTGGCAGTGTAGTGTATGAGTCCCCCTCAGCCCTCTTCGATACCAGTATTTCCAGTTTCTTTTGTATGTTTTTGAGGTGGTGTGTACATATTGTGTGAACTTTTGAAGCAAATTACGGAAACATTACTGGCCTAGTGATTTACTCCACCCTGCAATAGCTGGATCTGCCTACCCGCAGTGCTTATCTGCATGACACATTAAGAGCACCTAAACTAAACTGGGTCTGTGTAGGCAATTCTTAGAAGACATCTGAAAGGGCTCAGCATTAGCTAAGCTGCTTTGGTGTCACAGGGACAAACACCCAGCATCCACAGTGTAAAGGGGAGAGGTGTGCTTTGGCTCACAGTTTCCGCGGGCTTAGTCCAGGGCCGCAGGCTAGGGGAAGAACAGCATGGTTAAAAGTGTGACTGAGAAAGCCTGCTCAGGGCACCCGTTGTCAGAACGTAGAGTAGGGAGGAACCAGAGGAAACATGCCCTTCCGTGTTGCACTCCTGTGCACTGCCCTGTCTGAGCAGGTGAACAGCCTGCCTTGTAATGTTAGACTTCTGTAGAACCATTAAGACTTGAACTGCAAAGAGCCAGCCAGATAGCTTAGTGGACTAAAGCGCCTATATCATTACAACACACTTGGGTGGCTGAAAACAGGAGGGTCATTACAAGTCCAATCTGTAATGAGACCCTATAGACTATACTACAAACAAACAAAAAAAGACCTGAACTGTAGGCACTCACTATGGGGGCTGTTAGGGCATGTATCTAGGTGTCTCTTCACCAGCTCATGTCATCCTAGGGCTCTTTCAGAGGTGGTTACCAAATCAGTCCACCAACTGGTTTGGAACCATCCTAATCTTGGTAGCCTAGAGAGAATAAAAGGGGCGGAAAGAAGCTGCTAAGGCCTCGTGCTCGCTTTGCTACTTTCTGCCCCCATCAGCTATATCTCCTCTGCAGTGCCTGTCTGGCCACACCACCATGCCTTGGAGCCAGCCAGTGGTGGATTGAATGCCTGCAAGCTGAGCCCCTTCCTTAACTTTGGGTGCTGGCTATTTTGTCTCAGCAATAGAAAAAAAAGGAAATTAAGACAAGGGCCAAGAATGAATGTTCTGAGTAGATTCTGAGTTGTATGTTACTGGAATTTACCTTTTAAAACAATAGCGTGGTAATCTGACTGTTAAGAACTTTGTCAGGCTTTTTTTTTTTTTTTTTTTTTTTTTTTTTTTTTTTTTTTTTTTTTTTTTTTTTTTTTTTTTTTTTTTTTTTTTTTTTTTTTTTTTTTTTTTTTTTTTTTTTTTTTTTTTTTTTTTTTTTTTTTTTTTTTTTTTTTTTTTTTTTAATGAGCCCTTTTTGTGCTTCCTTTGTACACACCCTTATCTTGCGTATCCCTGGGGAACCAGTTAAGACAGTATAGCAATCACGCTGCACATCTGCAGTCACAGGTCAGGAACATCCATTGAGCTTGAAATCAGAAACAATTTAGTGCCGGGCGTGGTGGCGCACGCCTGTAATCCCAGCACTTGGGAGGCTGAGGCAGGAGGATCGGTGTGAGTTCGAGACCAGCCTGGGCTACAAAAGTGAGCGCAAGGCCAGTCTGAACTGCATAGTTAGTGAGACCCTGTCTCAAAAAAAAAAAAAAGAAACAATTTAGGTTCAGCTTTCTCAGTTCAGCTTTCTCATTAAAAATAAAAAATGAGAGGCTGACACCCACCTAGTAGGAGTCCTGAGATTTAAATGCTGACTTTGGTATCGGAAGCGCTTGGCCGGTAAAGAACTAAGTACATACCATTGACTAACAGTTGCTGAGTGATTCTTGGAGGGCAGCCCTTGGGATTGAGGTCACATTTTAAAGACATTTTAGCAATCCTGTTCTGTATCAAGTCCTACATTTGACAGTACTGAAGTCCTGCACTCTCACTGTTTCATTTTCTCACTTTTTTTTGGGGGGGGGGGATTGAACTCTGGCCCTTAGGCTTGTCAGGCAAGCATTTATCCTACTGAGCTATTTCCCCAGCCCCCTTATTTTCTCACTTAAAAAAAAAGAAAATAATAATAACTACTGTCCTCGTGTTTGTTGTTTTGGTGGGACCAGGTTTCAAACTCACGACCTTGCTCTTGCTAGGCAAGCACTTGTGCCAGAGAGCTATCTCCCCGGCCCTTCATGCTTTTAAAATACTTGAGTATGGGAAAAATAGAGACCTGATGTTAGAGCACTGGGACCTTCGAAACACTCAGAAACTGATTGTGCTTTCTCCAGCACCTGCTGGCAAAGAGACGATTCATCTAAGTTTGAGGGAAAACCAGAGAATGCTGTTGGGTCCCAACTCTTAAAGAAAAAGAAGAGGTGTACCCAAGGCCCAGGGACAACAACAGCACTTCTGTCCTTGCCATGGTCCTCAGCCCTACCTTTGCTACAGGAGTAAGAAGGAGGGGAGCTGCCTGGGACTGGAAAAGCTGCTGGGGCCCTGTGGTCCGCCCCTTCCTGCTGGGCCTGAGGCCTTCCCTTCCCTCCCTCCCTCCCTCCCTCCCTCCCTCCCTCCCTGTGGACTGACAATTGGGAGTTCCCTGCCACCTGGCCCCTGTGGATTGGTGTTTTGGGGACGAATGCAGGGAGCTGGTACTGTTGTGCTTGGCCCATTCCTTCTCACTGCTCCATTTGGGAGTGTGACTGACAGTTCTGGTCTGCGCTGTTCTGGGGGTAGCCTTACAGGAGCCTGGTGAGGTGTCAGGTCTCTTGCACTTTTGCAAATCACTGAGCCAGGAGCCTTTCTGATTGTCAGTTCACAGGGGACTTGTCTTGTTTTACTTTCCATTTAGTGTGTAAGTTTTTAAGTAAAACTCTTGAATTTTCAACTTTCTTGTGAATAATCAGCAGTGTTCCATTTTACATTGGTAATTAAGGTTTGCCTTCTAATATTTTTAAGGTTTTAAATATTTTCTTTTATGTTTTTTATATTTACTGATTTCAAGAGTCAACTAGAAAAAGTATATGGGTAGGAGTACGTGCATATTTATATATATACATATATATATATATATATACACACATATATATATGTATACATATATATATATATATACACACACACACTAGCCTGGAATGTCTACGTATACAAATGTAAGCTGTTACTGTACTTGTATACTCATAATTCAAATTCAGCCATTGTCAATGTTGCTTAGCTGTTATTTATCTCTGGATGAATAGAGAAGCCTTTTATATCAAAATTGGCATTCACTTTACATTGAACTGAAATCACCATTTCTTCAGATGCCTCTGCTTTATTTTTAGCATTGTAAAAACATATGTGTTATTATACTGAGCTGTGCTATACATACAAGGTCTGTTGTGAGGGACTGAAGATATAGCTCAGTGGCATAAGCACTTGCCATCAAACGTAGGTTCCTGAGTTGGAACCCTGGGACCGCAAAAACAACAATAACACAGAAAATGATTTATTGTGATTAGCTGTCATCTTAAATTTGTCTAGGAGCAGCAAAATGAGCATTGTATGTCTTAGGCTTTCATATACCTGTTAAAAATTTAGTGTTAGGTAAAAAATATTTTAAGCAAGAGTCGTCCTAGTGGGAGTTGCAAATGCATAGAGTCCTAGGAGAGAATGAACTTTCTCTGGTATGTATTGTCCCCTCTTCAGTGCTAATTAGTGCTAATTATCAAAAAGATGTAGCAGATGAAGGGACCAAAGTGAGTCCGTTGTTAGTGATAGGGTTTGAGAATGAAGTTCTTAGGTAGGGATGGAATCGTCCCCCAGACTAGAATTGAGTTAGGTTGAAGTGTTCAACAGTCACATAGAAAGTCTGTTAATCAGTTGTGGACTGGGCCTGACAGGATGGCTCAGTGGTCTGAAGGGCCTGCTTAGGAAAGCTTAGGCGGCTGCAGGGACCGCGGTTCGATCCCCAGCACTACATGCTGTGCCAGCCCTGCCCTCAGGGCAGGCTGAGCCCGCCATAAAAACAAACAAACAAAAGTTCTGAAACAAAAAAAATTAAATTAAAAAAAAATCAGTTGTGAACTGCCTTATATGTCTTCCCAAGGAGCCATCAGAATTCATAAAATTTGTAAGTTTAATTTGGTGGATTTGTGGGAAAGTTGAAGCATTAATAAATTGGCCTCTTATAATTTAAATATACTGCAAGGGCTGCTGAATTAATTTATTTGTGTCTCTGTGTTGTTGAACAGAAATATAATGTGAACAAAATAGTTTGAAATTTTCTAGTAGCCACATCAGGAACTAGGACAATTAATTGTAACATACTCCCAGTCTACCCAACATAATACCTGAAAATATTTGAGAACTTAATGTTTTTCTTTGTAGCAGTCTTTGAATACTTGGGGCTGGTGACTGTCACTGGTATAAAATGTGTAAGATTTGCATGCTAGTTTCTGATAAGTGCTAATATTTTCAAGACAGACTTCTGAATAAGTTGGTTTATAGGCTTATGGTGGGATCAAAGCAACTAGAGCTGTAGCGTCGTGCTTCCCTACAGCTTGATGGTGCGTTTTCCCCACTGCTTCTCCCACCTTGAGAGACACTTGAAATTGCAGCCAGCCAGTCAGTAGAGGGAAGAGCAGAAGAAAGCTCCTCTCTTCTCTGCATAACAGTGAACAAACTGGTCTGTGTTTTGTAAATGCAACACAAATGATTATGTTGGCAGTTTGAATCTCTGCAATCTGTTCTTTGCATCATGGGTAAAGGGGAAGTGAATTCAACCCAACTTCCAGGGTGTGTAAGTTCTCCTCACTAAGTTTTAGGCTAGTCCGTAGAGTATGCTATTGACAAGTAGGCAAATCTGTGTATTTTACCAGCTTGTCCTGTCATGAAGCTAATAGTGAGAGTGGACTTTTTTTTTTTTTCTTTTCTTTTCTTTTTCTTTTTGAGACAGAGTCTCACTATGCAGTTCAGGCTGGCCTTGAGCTCACTTTTGTAGCCTAGGCTGGTCTTGAACTCACATCGATCCTCCTGCCTCAGCCTTCCGTGTGCTGGGATTACAGGCATGCACCACCACGCCTGGCGCTGTTTCTTCTTTATAGTTCCTGAGTAACAATTCAGTAGGTTTTTTGTATATAACCAAGTTCCTATAATCAGAATGTCATACAAAATTTTACCTAGATAAAATGAGGTTCAGCAATTACCTAACCTTAAAATGAGTTGGGATTCAATTCTTAGTTATTTCAAATACTAAGTCTTTTTGTGCTTTGCGTCCTAGTCGGCAGCAGGAAATTGAAGAGAAGCTCATCGAAGAAGAAACAGCACGAAGAGTGGAAGAGTTGGTGGCAAAAAGGGTAGAGGAAGAATTGGAGAAAAGGAAAGATGAAATTGAGCGTGAAGTTCTCCGAAGGGTGGAGGAAGCCAAGCGCATCATGGAAAAGCAGTTGCTCGAAGAACTCGAGCGACAGAGACAAGCTGAGCTTGCAGCACAAAAAGCCAGAGAGGTAACGCTCGGTCGTTTGGAAAGTAGAGACAGTCCATGGCAAAACTTTCAGTGTTGGGTTGTGCCTCCTGCTCAGTTCAGAAAGAGATGGAATACAGACTATGGCATTCCTTTCTCATCTAAACTCACATTGCTGCGAAAGTTAATTTTTTAGCCTATTCACAAGTGCTGACTGATACTTAAAAGTTACTTTCATAAAACTTATTCAAGGATACCTTTTTGATTTAATGGAACTGGCTTACATATTTGAGAAGTGTTTGAAACTTTTGCCATGGCTGCAGGACTTACATTCTCTTGGGAGGGTGGGGAGACCGGGAATGGTCAAGGAAAGCAGTTGGAACTCCTCCTGTGGTTGTACATTCTTTTCTGTTCATCACTCTGTTACCTAGACTGTGAGAGGCTTTTTGCCTTCAGTCAGAGCGCAGAGAGCAGGGCCTAATACCAAGTGACAGCACCTGCTGTTGGTAAATAGGTTTCTCACTGTTCTTTTTCCTTCTTTTATTCCCTTTCCCCTCCCCAAATCCTGCTTCAACACAGTGGACTAATTCTAGCATTCTGATCATAAGGCCCTCCATTTTCCTAATGTGTTTCAAGGAATCTTTTTAGGAAACATGTCCAGAGCATTCGTCCATTTTTTTAGTACCTACTAACAACTCCTTTTTTTCTCTAGAGAGTTATGAAGGAACAGGTTGTCCTTGTCTGGAGTCAAGCTAAACACATGATTTGTTTTGTCAGCAGCGGGAGCAGAAGTTGAAAATGTCTTTCTGTGAGACAGTAATTTGCTACTGAAGCATTATGGCTTGCGCGCACTGATTACTCCAGGGTCCTAGAGCTCGGTGGAGGCCGCCGAGCACTCAAAGCAAATCACTTACAGCACTGAGTGTCCAGCAACTTGGTTTGCGTAATGAATGTGCATCCTAGTGGTGGGACCTAGGAAATCCTGCAGTTAAATTCTCTTAAACTAAAATATTTGACTTAAATCAATGACTCATTGTCATTTTCCATCTTGGCGTGATTGGGGACAAGCTTATGTCACATTAATTTCTTTGCTTTCCAGTAAGCATAGCTTTTGAGTTACTTTTGCCCTTGTCCTGTCTTGAGATACACGTCTCTATTGATAGTGGATTCAGACTACAATATCAAATGTATGAAATTTTAATTGCATCAGTGCTTTTAATACTAAGTTTTGGAGTAATTGTGCTCTTGTAGCGAGTTATTAATCATAGTAAGATTTTTTTCTCTTCATTTGCTTTTTTTTGTTTTGTATTAACAATTTTTTTTTTACACGGACACAACCCTCTTTGACAGTCTTTCCAAATAATAAAATCATTTGACTATGTATGCTGTGATCCGAACACTGCCCAAACCATCAAGCAGTCTTCATATAGTTTGCATTATAAAATTGCATTAAATTCTCCAAGAAAAATAAATTACCGAAGAGTTTTATTTCCTGACCATGCATCCCCTGGATTCCTGAATTTCAGTTCAGACCATAGGTGACAGTTTACGCTGCCTTTAGCAGTTGTCAACATCCGAGCGTTAAGCCCATTTTCCCAATGGAAGAAGCCCGTAGTTCCATGAAGTATGGATTACCATTTGTATTTTTCACTAACAGTAAATGTATTTTTCTTATTAATTGTTTGCCTTAGGAATGATGAATTACATTTTTTGTTCCTTCTTACCATAAACATCTGCATTCCTCAGCTCAGCCTCCCTTGTATGTTGTTCCTTTATAAATGGTTGAGCTGCCGATGCAGGTATTGCCAAGCTAACAGTACAAATCATTTTAAAGAGGAAGCTGGCGCGTATGGCAGCCGAGGAGCACACTCTGCAGGACACTGGACAAGACAGTAAATATTCAACTTTTAATGCTGATTAAAGGAGTATAGGTAAAGAATACGTAGGTATACATGATTGGTGAGACAAATATTCACTTTATTTATATTTTATATATTATTTTTTTTAATTTGGTAAATACTATCCAGTTTTGTAGTTGTCCTTGTTGATTTGTGTGATATTAAAGTATTAGTAATAATTACCAGGAAACTATCCTAGGGAGGGTTTAGTCGGTTGCTGTTTGGACTGGGAGGGATGATGTAAATTCAGTGTTAGACACCAGTACTAGTGACTGCACAGTTTGTCATTTGTCAGACAGAAGGGAGCTGTACAGCTACCCTTAAGTCAGACCAAGAGTCAGAGCAAGATTAGTGAGTATTGACGCAAACAATAAACAATTTATTTTTCTAACATCCTAACCTGTCCTCCCCTTTAGGAGGAAGAACGAGCAAAGCGTGAGGAGCTGGAACGAATACTGGAAGAAAATAACAGAAAAATTGCGGAAGCGCAGGCCAAGCTGGTGAGTACAGACATGTGGGAAGGCATCTGCATCTGCATCTGCTTTGTTTCTCTTCTAGCTTTTATTTTTTAAATTTCTTTCTTCTTCTTCTTTTTTTTTTTTTTTTATTGCGGTACTAAGGATTGAACTCAGGAGCTTGTGCTTGCTAGGCAGGCTCTTATGTTCCCAAGCTATTTTCCTAACTCTAAAAGAAGGTATTTTTTGTTTTGTTTTGTTTCATTGTGTTGTTGTTTTGTACCAGGAATAGAACTCACAACTTTGCACTTTCCAGAAGGCACTTAATGCTGCTGAGCTATCTCCCTGGCTTTCTTTCAGATTTTATAGAGTAACTCCATGCTTTATAATTTGACTTAAAATAATAATTTAAATACTTCGAGTTGTAGGCAAGGGGAGGGGTAATTTAGTTGGTTCTGAACCTTAATATGGAGAGAATTCCAAAATTTGTGGTTGTTTAAAACATTTTTTTTTTTTTAAGTCATATTGTCACCTATTCTCTCTCTCTTTTATTTTTTATTTATTTTTTTTTTTTTCCTTTTTGTCTTTTTGAGACAGGGTCTCACTATGCAGTTGAGTCTGGCCTTGAGCTCACTTTTGTAGCCCAGGCTGGTCTCGAACTCATACCAATCCTCCTGCCTCAGCCTCCCAGTTCTGGGATTACAGGCGTGCGCCACCACGCCCAGCTTTCTTTCTTTTTTTTGGGGGGGGGTCTTTTTGAGACAGGGTCTCGCTATGCAGTTCAGACTGGCCTTGAGCTCACTTTTGTAGCCCATGATGGTCTTGAACTCACACCAATCCTCCTGCCTCAGCCTCCCCAGTGCTGGGATTACAGGCGTGCGCCACCACGCCCGGCTAAAATTGCAGTTTTGGAGTAGCCACCAAAATTGTTTTTTGGTTTAGGGTCACCACAACATGAGGAACTGTATTGCAGGGTCATGACATTAGAAAGGTTGAGAACCACTGGTTTATAGGGTCTCACAATACAGAACTGATAGTAATTCTCCTGTGTTTAGCCTCCCAAGAGCTGGGATTACAGGTGTCCATGACCACACCCAGACTCAATGCCGGGGGCAGGGCTTGCACTATTTTAACATTTTAAAAGTTAATATTTTAGCCGGGCATGGTGGCGCACGCCTATAATCCCAGCACTTGGGAGGCTGAGGCAGGAGGATCAGTGCGAGTTCGAGACCAGCCTGGGCTACAAAAGTGAGCTCAAGGCCAGTCTGAACTGCATAGTGAGACCCTGTCTCAAAAAGAAAAAAAAGAAGAAAAAAAAAAGTTAAATATTTTGATGTTGCGGGTGTTGGCATTTATGCACATGAATTTTTGAAGCAGGCTGTCTGAGGAAGAAGAAAACTAAAACTGTAGAAGCATGCATATAAGTAACCCACAGCATGGGAGCAGGAGGACAGTACAGGAAAGGCAGTTTCCTCAGGGAGCACAGTGCAGAAAGCATTCTTCAGGGGAGAGCACAGTCCCAGCTAGGGCGGAGCTGGCCTGGGCTGGTAGGGTGGCATGCAGGGCCGGGATTCAGCGCCCTGGACTCAGGCCCCAGGAGTGCTTAGCTTTAGGCATCTGGAGAAACTCGTCTGGTTAGAGCTTGTTGGGAATACTACAAGAAACATTGTTGCTACGTCAGTGCGGGGGTGGGGGGGGTGTTGAGGAGGAGCAAGTTGCAGGCCTGTGTCTAACTAGAAGACCTTGGCAGGTCCAAGCATGAGCAGTGGGCCCTTCCCAGAACTCCGGCGGGCGTGGCCTTCTACAGCCCTCTTAGCCTGCTGCTGTAATTACAGCTTGCTTCAGGAGTAAACTTAGTGTTTTGACCTGTAAATGTCAGCATAGCATTCAGATTGGGTAGAATCTGAAGGGATGTTGAGGCACACCATAAAAAATGCATACATTGCTTTGAAAAAGATTTAGAGGTTGGGAGGAAAAAGGTTTGCCAGAAATATGAACTTCTGGTAGGGGCTCAAAAACATGGAGAACCTATAATTGAAATTAGAGGACAGGTGCTTGGTGTACCTGTGGTACTGTTCAAGGCAGACTTTGCAATATGAGTTCAGTGAAAGGTGGATGGTGCTGTCCGGTTGCATATTGCTCATCAAGGAATGACAGGAAGAGATAACAGAGTTTGCTGAGTTGTAGCAGGAGCCAGCACAGCTGCTGTCCTCTTTCCCAGCCCCTGAGCTTGCTGCCAGGGATTGGGGCAGCAGCAGTACAACCATCCTCTCTCCCTCTTGGCCAGGTGGATCCTCTGCCTTGTGCTGGTACAGCAAGGATGCTTTCAACATATGTCACCACTGTGAGAAATTGCATTTCTTGATAATATTCCCAGTCGGTGGTATTTTGTTGTATCAGCAGCAAATGCACTAAGAGCCATGAAGTTTCTGAGGCTATAGTGGAAATGCCATCACCAAGGACAAAAAGTGACACTGAGAGGGAGGAAGACAGGCAGGCAAACAGGCAGGCAGGCAGGCAGTCTGACTCCAAAGAGCACAGAGACTTTCATTGTTCTCTAGCCACCAGCAGGCCAGAGTGGACAAGTGCAGGCTCCTGGGGGTATTTCCCCACCATACCGGGGCTCCTCCAGATGCCTGGTGCCTCTCTGACAGGTCTGTTCTGAGCCACCCAGCTGGTGATCCTTGTTTAAAGCAGGAGTGGGGAGTTCCAGGAGGCTGAGTACATCTACGTTAAAATGGTGTAGTACTTACTTATTCTTGGGATGGAAATATCGTTGTACATGCAGTTGCCAAATGGATGTGTCAGATAATTTCATTTGAAACGAAGTGGTAGGGAAGTGTAAGGTGAAGATTCTCAGCCGGCATCTGAGGCTTGTTCCTCGGACCTGTGTTAATGGAATTAGTCCAATGGTTGTACAGAGCGACTTTCTAGATTGCAGTCTGCAGGTGCATGACATTGTGGGGTGGCCTGAAGGACAGAAACTGCTGAAAGCTGGAGGACACAGGGCTTGTTTGCAGGAAGCAGTAGCTCTTAGAAACTGGAGAGAGCGGCTGTTGGTGAACCTGTGAAGTGGTGGAGTGTACAGAGGGAGTGAGAGCATGCAACTAAACCAGAGGGGGCTCTTGTCCTGCAGTGCCAGAAGTCACCAATGTGCAAAGAACATGGAATTGTACCCAAGGGAAGGCCCCAGGGAAACAGCAGAGAAGGTGATAAGAGCTCTACAAGCTTTTTCTGCATTTTTAGAATATAAAGTTTGAAGCAGGCAGAAAGCTCCTATTTCTCATGGCAGTATTACAGAGCAGTGTTTCTGAGCTCCAAGGCAGTGATTTTACATCTACATACTGAAAACCACATTTGGGGGCTTGAGAAAGGGTCTCGCTGTGTGCCTCAGGTTTGACTTGAATGTACTGTAGTGCAGGCTGGCCTCAAACTCGCAGCGAGTACAGGTGCGTGCCACCCTGCCCAGCCACCCTGCCCAGTGTAGTCACTGCTAGTGTTGTGTGTGTGCCTTCGTCACTTAGCAGTTACTTCTGCCTGGAAGCCGTTGTCTTTGTAGAATAATGGAGTCCAGCCTAAGTTTGAAATTTCCACAGTGAGTTAAGGTGTTAGTGGTCACTAACACCTCAGGGAGAGGGTCACTGAGAGGCAGCAGAGGCAGGAGGAGGTGTGCACAATGATGGGCGTTCACTAACGAGATCTAACTGCTTCGTAATTGGTACCGTGAATTGAGCTGTGAGCCTGGCACTTGCCACACAGGCTGGTGTATGTGGCTGAGCTCCATCTCCGGCCCTCGTGTTGTCTTGGTGTGAGTTTGGGCCTGGAATACCCTGTGCTGATAATTGCAGGCTGTGTGTGTTCCAGCCTTCTGTGCTTCTTAGCCCTTAGTTTTCTAGTGATATCTCATTTATTTTTAAGTTTTCCTATTCATTTGGTTAGCTTTGTGAGAGTTGTGCTCATACAGTGTGGCAGAGTAGACACATCAAGGAATTGCATGGCAGTGGATTGAGGTTTGTGTCTTGAAAGACTTAAAAATGCCAGAGCCCCTGTTTCTGAGGAGTGGCATGAATCCTAGTCATGTCAGGGTTTTTGGTCCACGCATATATGTATGTGTGTGCATATGTGCATATGTATGTTGTAAGTGGATTTCATGATCCTTGCCATCTAAAGGGACAGTTTCTAGTGGGTCACCTTGATGAAGTTTACAGGTAGTTTAACAATGGTAAAAGTAAGTTTTACAAAAAGGCTGTCTGGCTACGAGGGGCAGTAGAAGGAAGATCCTGGGAGTGCACCTGAGCCCTTCTCTGGCGGTGCAGCTGGTCTCTTATGCCACGTTCTCACTGGTCACTCTGATGAGCAGTGTGTGGTCCTGGGTTTGAGGGCCAGCAAGACCTGTCCCGAGTAGCTTTTCCATGGCTAGCTATGCCTACCATGTAGTCCTGAGGGTCAGCATTCATATTTCTCCTTCTGTGTATCTAAATGTGAAATAAAAGAAGGCAGAAATCAGTATTTTCTGGCCCGTATTTGAGCTGAGATGCAGAATTTCCAAGTCCAGCATTTAGCAGGACACCCAGCGAGCAGGTGTGGGCTTCGAGCTACATCACAGAGCCTGGGACCACTGTTGACCATGTAGGGTCAGCAGTAGGCTTTGGGTTTGTGGTAGGGATTTTTACTTTTCAAGGAATGTAAAGCTACAGCAGAGGGAGAAGATACAAAAATACTCCTCCATGAAGGCAGGGTGGTTGCCTTCTTGGGTGCACTGTGTGAGGTACCCTCGGCTCCTGGGACACTGCTAGCTCAGGCTTGCCCAGGTGTGCTGCCTGCTCCTGGAAGGTGGCAGCCAGTGCTGTGCTTACTCAGGTGCCTGTGGCCCAGGTTTGTGGGTCTGACCACAAAGGACACTTGACTGGTTTTCTTAAAATTAAAAGTGATTCCAGTGAAGTATAATTGGTATTCTGTATTTCTGAGAAAATACTGCTTTATTTTAAACTTTTAAACTTTTTGATTAGATAATGTGATCTTATCGCAGTTGTATTCTTTTTCTTAAACAGAAATCCACTGTGTCTGCCTTCTCCCACTTCCCTGCTTCCCCTTACTGTTTGCAAAATGTGGATGTGTGTGTGTGCCCGTACGTGCACGTATGTGTGCGTATGTGTTTGTGAGTGTATTTTAGGCTATATAAATACATATTGTTGTTTTTTCTTGTGCCAAATCGAATGTTAGGTGGGGTTTGGTACCTTGCTTTCTTCACTTAACATTATCTTGCAGACTTGTCTATTCCAGAACATGGCCTTTTTCCACTAATGCTACACTCTGTTTATAAATCTTCTGTGATTTAGTCAGCAGACAGTTGGTAATCATTTTTCTCATCCTCCTTTTACAAATATGTTGTGATAGATGACCTTATAAAAATAACCAGTGTTAAAAAAAAAAAAAAAAATTTAAAACAAAAGCAGGGCGTGGTGGCTCACGCCTGTAATCCCAGCACTTGGGAGGCTGAGGCAGGAGGATCGTTGTGAGTTCGAGACCAGCCTGGGCTACAAAAGTGAGCTCAAAGCCAGCCTGAACTGCACAGTGAGACCCTGTCTCAAAAAAAAAAAAAAAAAACCAGTGTTGTGTGTGTGCATACTTGCCAGTAACTTTCTTAAAATTAAGTTGTTGGGTAAAAGCAATTTAAGAAACAGTTTTAGTAGTATCATAACATCCTTTGTTCAGATAGGATACCCTATCATACTCTCAAATTGTTGTCCACATGATTGGGTGAAATGTATACTCTTAATTTTACCTAAATTTCTCTTGGCTTGAGATTTGTGGCACTGTTTCTGGTCCTTCCAGCCTTGTTCCCCAAAGTTGTTGCTCCCTTTCCTAGGGCAGAGTTGACTTCAGGGTGCTAGCCAGCCTGAGTTTTTGTGTTCACAGAGGCTTCCCGAAGCACTTGCACACACATGGTTCAGGTGCATATCCTCAAAGCTCTTTCCTGTATGTGTGGGATTTATTGAAACTCTGAGATAGTTGGTATATGAGTTCACTGAAGATCAAAAGTACTCTTTTTTTTTTTTTTAATGCATTTGGTAAGGTTCTCTATGCAGTTCACACTCTCACTGATCCTCCTGTTTCAGCCTCCCCAGTGCTGGGCTTACAGGCATGAGCCATCATGTCTGGTCTTGGTGACAGGCTCTGAGTGCCTGGGTTGGGGCCTACATTGCCTGTGGTACCAGAGATTGAACCTGGGTCCTTGCACTTGCCTATGCAGGTACTTAAATGGCTGAACTATCTGCACAGCACAATTTTTTTTTGGTGGTAGTGAAAAAGCCTTATAGTGGCAATTATCAATGGTTTCTAATGCACCAGCAGGGTTTCAGTGAAAATCTTAAAGCCAGTAGAAGGGGGAAACTGAGCTGTTACATAGGAAGTGGAAGATGTGGGAAATTGGAAGTCCTGAGGGTGAAATGGTCAGGCAGGGTGACTCTAGCTCTGTTTAATTTTTTTTTTTAATTTTTGAAAGAGTGGCAAAAGGAACGCTTTTTAAAAATGTAAGAGATTTGTGACCCTGCCTGCATCGGGTGGTGGTAGAAATGGAAACAAGTTAAACTTAAGAGCAGAGCAAATTGAAAGGAAGCATTGACCAACGGAGGGGAAGAAGGAGCCAGAACCATTCTGTGGACCTTGGACAGCAGAGACAGTGACCAGAGCAGACCTGAGCACATGGGACTTCAAAGGGCCTAGCAAATGGTGTCCACTGGCTAGCTGTGAGTGTAGTGTTCAAGCCAGGGCGGGCTCCCTTGGCTACAGCTGACTTGGGTTTTCACCTGCCCTTTCCCCCAGTGTCGCTACACAGCTTGGACTCACTGGCCTCCTCCTGTTTTCAGCCTCCCCAAGCACTAGGGTTACAGGTGTGTAGGCCACTACGTGGGGCAGAGCACGTGGTGCCAAGCATTGACTTGTAGTCCCTGCGCTTGCTTAAGCAGGCACTGAAGTCTGCTGAGGGGTCTCGCCAGCCCTCCTCTGTATGTTTGACCTTATGAGTTTGCTGTCCCTGCACAGTCTGGTCTGTGTGGCAAACTGCCCCACTTCACTGTCTTAAAAAAGCTTTTTGTGTTGACGTACTTACAGGTGCTTTGTTGTTCCTTGTTTTGCTACCCGTAGGATAAAGTTCTAACTCTTTTTAACAGCCTGGAGTCTGAAGGAGTGATAGGTGGAGCACCTTAGAGCTTTGCTTGTACTGCTTTGCTTGTACTGCATGGGAAGATAGTTGAGGGAGCAGAAGCATTTGTCCTAACAAAGAGAAAGGTCATAGGCTTAGTTTGTTTCTGACCACACTGAACATAGTTTCATTAAAAGAGTGGGGATAGCAGGGGTATAACACTGGACTTGGATTTGGACTAGGAATTCAGCCTGGAAGATGTGAATGCCTTACCTCAAGATCAGAGAGGGAAAGGGGTGACTGTGATCAGTAGAAAACTCAAGGCTGAGAACAGCCCTTCTTTGTTAAGTAAACTTAGAGCTGGTGACCCCAGGAGCCTGTTCTGCATTGTCAGGTGCTTAGATTCGTCTTGGCTTCTGCTGTCTCAGTGCCGCCCTGCGTTGTGCTCTCAGACTCACTTCATTGTTGCTTTATGTCCCTTAGTAGAAGAGGAGTTATGTCTGCTTCAGAGGGAGGAAGTGAGCGTGGTATCCTTGGAAGGCAGGAAGGCGAGATGGGTCAAAGATAGAGTTCATGGGAAGAGCCCGACCTTTCTTGATAAGAGGTGAAATCTTCTGTGAAAAAATAAAGGAAGGAAATCGCTTGCCTAAGATTGAAGCAGTTGGAGGCACTATGGGAATTAATGATACCATTTGAAGTTAGATAGCGTTTTACAGTCAGCTAGGGCAGAAGGTTTCCTCATTTTTCTCTCCAGGAAATTGGATCTGTGTGGTGTTTCTTGCTTGGTTATATATGGACAACATCGTGTAGCTGTGGTGGGGATTTCTCCTGTAGGATTTGTATACTTCTTTAATTATAAACATAGTAATTGGTAAGTAACATGCACTTTGAATAGTTTGTGTCTGGATTTTATAATCAACAGTAAGTTAATCTGATGTACTAAAGGCAGAGACAGTACAAGACAGATCTCAAGGCATGCTTTATAGACATTTCCTTTTTTTTAAAATTATGACCAGCTCAGCCTACTCTGGGGGTGGGGCTGGTGCAGCGTGTGGTGCCCGGGATAAACTGTGGTCCCTGTAGCTGCCTAAGCTTGCCTAAGCAAGTGCTTTAGACTGCTGAACCATCTTGCTGGCCCAACATTTCCATTTTTAAAATGTGGCTTTTCCCACAACTTGTTACTTTATACTAAGCACAGTTACTAAGAATTCTTTCCTGATTCCTCAGTCACAGGGTACCACTGCCTCTGGTTTTGAGCTTGCTCTGTAGTCACGCTGCTGTGCTTAGTCTGCCCTGTGGATTGTCAGCAAACAGCTTACATACTAGCAGCAGCAATGTGAAGATGTAGAAGTTTCTGACTCTTTTTACTTTTTACCTTTAACTTTCAGGCTGAAGAACAGTTGAGAATTGTTGAAGAACAAAGAAAGATTCATGAGGAAAGGATGAAACTAGAACAGGAACGTCAACGACAACAAAAAGAAGAACAAAAAATTATCCTGGGCAAGGGGAAGTCCAGGCCAAAACTGTCCTTCACATTAAAATCCCAGGATTAAATTGCAAACTCTGAACTTTTTACGAAGAAATTGGAAGAACTTTGTATGGTAGCTTCATGTTGAAGTGGTTTTTTGTTTTTGTTTTATTTTTTTTTTAAATTTGGAAAATCTGGAAAGTTAGCTTGTTCTAATAGGGGCTATGCTCTGCAATCCCTTTTATTTTCTCCACCTTAACTCCATTGTCAAATCCTTATCAGATCATTGCTGTCTTCTAAAGAACGTGATCTATTTTTCACCTGTTGGATTCTGTACTAGTGGTCTGCAAAAGCGATCACTTGGACACTGTACATGGTCTGATAAGGTTTTTACTGACTGACCTGCTCCGCCGACTGCAGGGTTACATACATTCTGTAATACATCGTAGTGCTGGTTCTTCTGACTTTTTGTTTTTTTATATATTTATAAAAAAATAAAAAGTTGACAGTTGCATCGGAAAAGTTCCAGGTTGTTAATGGACCTGTGTGGTAGTGTTTAGCTGGTGTCCGCGAGATGCTGGCGCTCTTGATGCTCCCGGTACAGGTAAGGAAACGGCGGGTCAGCTCTGATAAACACACAGTTCAGGGTTGTCTCTGTTCGGTTTGTTTTTATTTTATTGACAAAAATCAAACCAGCGTTTCCCATTGTGTAAATAAATGATTTTGCTGAATAAAGTAAAATCTTAAATTCATATGTTTAAGCAATTTCTTTTTTAAGTCCTGTGAAGTCTTAACAGGGTGGTTTGGTTCCTGTGCTTTTACTCCTTTATCCTTTTAACACAAGGCTATGTGTACGTTAAACATACTTGTAGATGGTTGCGTAAGGCTACTATATTTACAAGTACGTTATGCCAATAGTTACCTTTGAGAAACATTAGCACCACTTAGAGGTATAAGCTCATAAACCTAAGTATTGTCTGCACAGTTTATACTTTGGAAGACTAGGCAATGCACGTAAGGCTTTGTGGAATAGTGCAGTTTTTCAAAGAGAGTCATCAGAGAGAATTGGCTTTGCACATTCAGAAAAGCAGAGCTGGTCCAATCATCTGTGCATGTGTTTTGGGACAAACATCTCCAAACTTTCTATGTCTTTTTAATTCTTTGCTTGTGAAATCTTATGGATGACATCAGTTTTACACACTTGCCCTGCCTCATCCATAATTACTTGCTTAAGTCTGCTGGTATTAGAACCTTCCTTCCAGACAAGGGTACAGATAGGACATGCTTCCTGAGTTGTTGCAGTAAAAGGAAAGCATGTTTTCAGTATTGAGGCAGTTGGGTCGTGCTTTAAAATTGATAACATTAAAATCAATGAGTTGGCCAAGTTATTTTGCACATGTATGCTTGCTAAGAAAAATGCTACTGCTATTGTTTTGAAGCTCCTTGATGGGTCATTCGTGGTAAGGAACAATAAAATCAGTCTAGGGGCCTGGTGGGATGGCTGAGTGGTCTAAAGTGCCTGCTTGGGAAAGCTTGGGTGGCTGCAGGGACCATGGTTCGATCCCCGGCACTACATGCTGCGCCAGCCCTGCCCTTGGGGCGGGCTGAGCCAGCCATAAAAATGAGTGAATGAACAAAGGTTCTGAAACAAGAAAAAAAAATAATAATAAAAATAAAATAAAATCAGTCTAGGTGTATTTAAAGACAGAAGTTTAGGCACGAGCTGTAGTGGAAACTTTGAGAAGTGTAATACCTGTTATCCTAAAATCAGACATCATTTACTTCCCTCAAGACTAGGTTCCCTAGCCTTTCGTTCTTACCTCTAAGTGCAGGTTAGGTATGCTTCCTTCACAAGTCTTAAAATGTTATTTCCTAATGTAACCTTCGGATGCAAATTTCATTGTTCCCAAGTTGTGTACTGGACTATTTGGAAATGTTCATTTAAAAATTGTCTTTGCTCTACTAGTATTGTAAACGTATCTAAAGAGGAGCCTAGACCGAAGGTCTTGGAGTTGAGCGTATGGGTGTGTTCTGGATTTCTTCAGTGTGCCTGGCTGCCACATGCGCTGTGAGACCACAGTAAGCTGCTCCGTGACACATGCACATATGGTGTCTGCTCCCTTCAGCGGACGCAGATGTGGGCTTGCTCCAGGCCAGCCAGGCTGAGGGACAGGAGGGAACTACCAGCAGTAGGCCGGATGTGTCCTGTGCTGCCACTGTAGTAATTGGTTTTGATGTGTTTCCACTGCCTTTGCATAAATGCTATAAAAGTTCAATTTTTGCTACTAGTTCAGATGTCCCCTAGTTTATTAAATACACCTTAATTCTAAGTTCATTTATTTTCTTAGGTTACTAATGCTTTATAAAATTAACTAATGATTTCATTTATTTTTTTTTGTTATAGTATTTAAAAACATGTAGTTATTGCCATTTATGTTGTGGAGTTTGCAGAATAATCAATTGTATAAACTAAACCTTTAAATTGGCTTGGCAGGAGGAGTCTTTCATGCTTTGAATAGGGGAACAGACCTACAGTTTTAAGCCTCACTCATCTCTTTCTTTTTTTTTTATTTTAACTTTTATTACTTTTAATAAGAGCAATATGAGAGTTTCAAAACATGTTAGTAGCATATTCACAATAGTTGAGACACCGCATATTGTTGTCCTCACAAATGTTATATACAGCACAGGGTGCAGACATGACAAATTTTCTAATCGATATTGGTTCTGAAGGAAAAAAAAAGTTTTCTTCTCTTTGAACTAGGAGGAAGTAGTTGTATACATAGTCCATTGTTTCATAATTGCAGTGGGTTACCGGTGAAACTGGCAATGTTGAGAGCTGTTGATTTAGGTCTCTTACAGCTCATCCTACTAATCTAGCTCTGCATTTTATGCCTTGTAATTAAGCCTTTCTGCTGGGTGATCAAGTGTAAGCTAAAGCAAGACCTAACAAAACGTTCATCATTTGTACTTTCCAGGGTCAAATCTCCTCAGGATTAACTTTGGAACCATATGCAGTGCTTTGTAGAACTGTTGTCAGTGTCAGCCGTTGGGATGAGTTACGAGCAATGCTTGACCAGTTTGCTCTCTGAAAGCCTGAGAGAACATTTTCTCCCCAAGTAACTGTCCCTAGGCACACTGTACTTCAGTTACCCCTTTCCTCCTCCTTCCTGAGGTTCCATAATCTCCTTGACCAGAAAATTTGGGAAACCTCTGATTTATAGGATGTTACAGCACAGGTTCTATTACGTCCTGAGTCCTTACTGACCTTGAGGGGCTAGAGCCAAAATGATGGCTATCCTTGTAGCCCTTCTTTTTCTCCAATCAGCTGTCTTTCTGAAAGGGCTGCATTCCGGCTGGTCTGCAACTCCAAGGTGGTCCTCCTGCCTCCATTCCACTGACTGTCCCTGCGTTACCCTGGCCCCAAGGGCTTGCTCCCTTGGGTGCATCTGCTCCTCTGTGCCCCTAGTGTCTGATTATCACCATCCCTAGGACAGCAGTACCAGGAGGCATCAGCGCTGTAGCGTTCCCTTATAGTCTTCTCAAGTCTGCACATTGTAGCTCATTCACCTCGCATCTGACGCTGTGCTTCACGGCACCTGCCCTCAGGTTGTTGGGAGCAGCACTGGGTTTCTTTTCGTGTACTCAGCAATGGTGGTGCTCTGCTGATGGCTCTGGGAAAGGCCAGAGGTGAGTTCTGCAGTGGAGACTCCCATTCCTTCTGCGAGAGGCCTGAGAGCACGCAAATTCCCTGTCTGGGCTGCTCCAAGGATATTATTACCTGTGCTGAGGGTAGATGGACTGGAAGTCTAAGCTGGGTGCTCCAGCCTGAGCCCTGGGCCCCTAGGTTAGTCAAAATGCCTCTTAAGGACAGCTTCAAGATTGCTCCCTGAAAAAAAATACATATATATATTGCTCCCTGAGGTGGATAATTAGTGTTGCTCTGTGAGAACCGGCCTGCCCTATGTAAGGGGAATCTGGAAAACTTGGCAAGAAGTTGCACTGGACTTTGTTGCCTTGTTTGTTTTTGGATTTTTTAAATTTTACTGTAACTTTTTTGTTTTTTCTTTTGTCTTTTTGAGACAGGGTCTCACTATGCAGTTCAGGCTGGCCTTGGGCTCACTTTTGTAGCCCAGGCAGGTCTCCAACTTGCAGCAGTCCTCCTACCTCAGCCTCTCAAGTGCTAGGATCACAGGGTGCACCACCATACCTGGATGAATTTTTTTTTTTCTTTTTTTTTTTGAAAGACTCATCACACCGGTGTTTTGTTTTTGGTGCCGAGGACTGAAGCTAAGGCTTCCAGCTTGCTGGGCAAGCATTCTACTGCCAAGTCAAATCCCTAGCTCTGCATCTCACACTGTAGCCAGTTGCCATTACCTGCTTATGGTTGTCAGCTTCTGTCCTCAAGTTATTCACTGTGTGAATTGATTCAGAGCTCGGAAATGGGGGATTTTGAGCCCTCGGGAGGTGGGGTGCCTTTGTAAGCCTTCTACCCCACAAAGTAGGAGCACAGGTCAGGGTACTTGCTTTTACCTTGGCGATCGATCCTTTGACACGTAGGCCTATGGATTTAAAACTCAGACATGAAAAGATGTTCTGGAGCCTTCAGTGGCTGGTCAGAGTACATAGGAATGTTTTTAATACATTTTCATTAAACTGAAGTCTCAATATTTTTTCACTAATTCAGCACTGTCAGAGTTGCACACTTTGGGGCTGGTGACATACCTCAGCAGACAAAGCACTTGCTTTGGCAAGCACAGGGACCAGGGTTGCAGCCCATCCTGTATGCCACACTGGCCCTGAGCCAGCAACAGTCTGGGCATGGTGGTGCATGCCTGTAACTTCAGCGCTGGGGAGGCTGAAAACAGGAAGATCACCACATGGCCGATACACTCAGTGAGACCCTGTACTAGATACATGGATGAAAAAATGATACACACTGGTACACATCACATTTTTACTGTCAGTATGTGTTCTAAGGTTGGTATAACCATCGATTAGCAAACTTCAGTTACAAGGATTAGCATACATGTTCCCTGTGCACGCCTGGATGGTGCTCTTCTGTGCTTTCCCTGGGTTTGCAGGTACAGTAAGGAATTAAAGGAGCACATAGGTGGAGTTGCATCGAAGCCCTGTTAGCACCTTACAAGGTGAGACACTGGTGGTGTGGGTGCAGAGGAGTGTCTTTCTTACAGCTGTGTTGAGTTTCCATATGGAGTATGTGTGCCATATTCCTAGAGGTCCTATTTAAGGTATTTGAGTAAGTTATAATGGAGGCCGAGCACAGCCATAACTGAGATGCCTGGTACCATAGCGCACCAAGCCCATCTGGAGGGGTGAGTGGAGCAGGGCTGGGCTTGCACCCCTCCGTCCAGAGGAAGAGAGAAAGCTTCACACCAGGTGCCCAGGCGAGCTGGAGCCCTTGCTCTTCCTTCAAGTGAGCTGTTTTGGCATTAATAATGCTTTAAAAGGAAAGGGGTTAGCTGGGTGTGGTGGCTCACGCCTGTAATCCTAGCACTTGGGAGGCTGAGACAGGAGGATCGATGTGAGTTCGAGACCAGCCTGGGCTACCAAAGTGAGCTCAATGCCAGCCTGAAATACATCGCTGTCTCAAAAAAAATAAATAAATAAATAAAATAAAATAAAATAAATAAATAAATAAATAAATAAATAAATAAAAGGAAAGGGGTTGAGCTAGATATTTATGGGACCTTTAGTGTTTTGCTTCAATGATGAGCGTGTAAGATACAGGTTGTAAGGACACTTCCCAGAGCCAAAGTGGTTCCTCAGATGCTAATGTCTTCTTTTCTACCAAGTGTAAATAGGCTCTCATTCTGTATGCTTCAGTGTTGAGTAACTGAATTTCAAAAGCTCATGAGGGAGGGGTGCTCAGAAAAAAAAGTTGTTCCTGTTCAAAAAGATCTTTGGGTGAATTGGTTTGCCCAATGACCTCAAAACAGTGATTTCTAAGAAACATTTAAGGCGGGCAAATGTGCCACAGTTTGTAGCATAGAAGCACCCAGACGATGGGCTTAGCACTAAATGCATCAAGCTCAGTAATTTTTCCACAGTGTTACATTTAGGTAAGATTTACTTTTGCAGGTTTCATTCAGTGTCTTTTAAAGTGTTAAGTATTCATGGAATATTGTACAAGGAATATGTAAAAAGATCTAAGCCATGAGGCTTTCGTGATTATTTAGTTAGGTATTCTCTAGGGATAAAGTGATGACAATCCTGTCATTTTAAAGCCTGAATTATCTAGAGTTTGTATTTGCCACCTCATACATTTATTCACCTATCTTAAAATTATCCTAGGGATTTCAAAATCTGTAATAATTTAACTTATAATCTTCAGCTTCACAAAACAGTGGTCTTCGCTGAAATCTTCTGTTTTGGAATGGGGTGAAGGACATTCCAAGGAGAATTACAGGTTTTCTAAAATATCTGGGAGCTTAAAGGTAAAATGAGGAAACTGGTGTGATTACAGTTTGGACCCAGTGGCTTGGCAAAAAACAAGGACAGTAATGGAGTCTAGGGGTTGGAGTTTGGGCGGATAAATGGGCTTACAGCGTGGATCTCTCCGAAATTGCCTGCAACTGTTGGTGCCCTTTACTTAGCTAGGCTGTCTTCATTTGCTAAAAATAAACTGGTGTATGTTCCCAGACTAATAAAAAGTTGCAAGAATCTTCAAGCAGAATTTGTTGTGAAGTATGTCCATTTTAAAAATGACTTTTAAATGTATGTTTACATTTTTCCAAGGTAAAACGCCTTGGATTTACCACATATTTTTGGAAGCTCAGTTTTTTTCAGACAATGTAAATGTCCTTTACTTCCTCCAGTTTCTTGGAGAAAGGAGGTGAGCTAAGAGGTCACAATTTCAGTTTCACAACAAGTTCTCTAAATAGGAAATGAACTTTGAAGCTCATCCTAGTTCATGCATCTAACTAGGTAGGTGAGGTTTCAGTGAATTCCTTCATAATTTCTTTATGCATACTCATAAGTAGCCCCTGCCCCTTTCCTAGTTTTAATCTTGAAAGGGTGCCAGTGGGTTAAGATTAGACTACATATGAGTCTTTTTTTTTTTTTCCTTTTTTAAAATTTCAATTGAAAGCTGATTTTCAATTAAGTTACAAAATGAACCTTTCGCAGTTGAAGATCTGTTTGAAAGAACAGACATGCGCATTCGATGCTGGGTATGCTTTAGTGTGCTTTTGAGCTTAGGCTTTATAAACTTGTAACACTCCAGTGGAAATACACATGTACAACGTTAATGTTTAAAGCCACAACTGAGAAGCAGCTCCCATGGCAGGCCCAGCCATAGGGGTGGGTGATACACAGCTGAGTTGAAGCCCAGCCCTGGTAGTAGGGGAAGGCGGTCTCCACCCTGGACAGGGGTTCTTGGCTCAGCGCCAAGGTCCATGGTCAGTCCCGGAGAAAGTAATGTTTTGAAGGAAACTAAAGGCACAGTACCATTAAAACTCCCCAGAAATTGCTATCAAGGAGAATGTGAATTTAGCGAGTAGCTGAACAAGTGTTTTGCCCTATGGACTCCTGAATTTAGCTTAGTGGAAAATGTGCTTAAATAAAATTCGTGGAAATGCTGTCCATTTCCTTCCTTTGAAGAAACCTCGACGAGGACAGCATTTAAAAACAACGTGGGCACACAGCCCACCCGATTGTTTGCCGTCCACCCCGGGTTACCAACGCCGCACCCCGTTTCCGTCACGCGCTCCCCGCTGTCGCCTCCATGGGGATCTGCTGAGCCCTAGGTTCTGTCTGGTCCCCGGGACTCAGCCTCCAGGCAAACCCGGCTCCGGCGCAGTGCGGCAGGGCCGAGCGCTAGTGGGCGCTGTGGGTCCGCGGAAGGCGCCGGCGCGGGCCGCTCCGAGCTGCTCGGGGCGCGGCACGACCTCTGGAATTCGAGACCAGTGTGGGCTGGGCCGCGCGGTTCCTGGGTCTCTGCGCTTCTCTGGCACTCGTGGGCCTGGCTGGCTGAGCCTCTCTGGTCTCCGGCAAGGGATTGGAGGAGCGCCAGCGGCACCAGACGGGAGTGCGGGGGCCGGTGACTGCCTGTCCAGGACCGAGGTCGGTGAGGACCACTGAGGTCGCCGGGGCTCTACGCGTGGCCGCCCCGCACACAAGGACCGCGTGGGACTCGGGGCCCACGGCGTCCGCGGTCATGCGTTGGGCGGCATTCGCGTTCCAAATCCATCGTGCAGTTGAGACCTTGGTGCGCTGCGGGAACGCGGGCGCCAGGGCGGGGACAGGCGATCTGGCGGGTCAGTGGCTTCGGCCCCGGCGTCCCCGCGTCGCCGCCCCGCCACGCCCCGCCACGCCCCGCCCGCCTCCTCCGCTTAGGGGCGCCTGGTACCCTCGGGCCGAACCGCCGCCGTCCGCTACCTGTCACTCGAGCCCCGCCTCGCGGATGCCAGGCGGAGCGGCAGACGGACGGGAGGGCCGCCCAATCATAGCGCGACTATGGTGCGGCGGCCCAATAGACTGCGCTCAGTGGGGCGGGGCTCCGCGTTTATAGCGCTCTGACAGCGCGCCCGCCGCGCTGACTCTCCGCGGCGGGGGCGGTGGCGCCGGCCGGAATAAGGAGCCGCGCGCAGCGGACCGAACCCTCCCCGCACACAAAGGCCCGCGCGCCGGCGCCCGCGGCGGGTCGGAACCACCCAGCTGTTCCGCGGGTCCGGAACCGCGAGAACCGACGAGGCGCCTTCTCCGAATCGCTCGCCGGACATGGAGCCGCGCCGACGCGGCGCCCGCGCGCCCGGGCCGCTGCCCGCCGCCCTGGATCTATAGTCGTCGCGGCCCGCGCCCGCGCTTCCGCGCCCTGCCCGGCACCCTGGAGCCGCACGGGACCTGGCCGACCCCGCTGCGTCCGGCGCGGCGCCCCAGAGCCCCGAGCCCGGCGCGCCCTGACCGCGCGCCCTAGGACCGGCGCTCACTACACTCCCCGGAGCCTGGACCCCCGCCTCTCCTGCGCCTGCTCGCTCGGAGGGAGCCTCGGAGTCCCGGCCCGGCCCGTCCCCTTCGCCCCGGAGCTCGCGGCAAGGAGCGGCCTCGCCATGGGCGCGCGCCGGGACTTGCTGTGGAAGTACTGCTGGGGCGTGCTGATGGTTTTGTGCAGAACTGCGATCTCCAGATCCATAGTTTTAGAGCCTATCTATTGGAATTCCTCGAACTCCAAGTAAGTGGCGTCCGCGAGGTCCCTCGATTCCCATCCCGGGTCCCCGCGCCGCTCTTGGGCGCCGTCCGGCAGCGAGGAGAGCTCGGCCGGCGGAGCGCGGTTGCAAAGCCTGGAGCTGGGGCCCAACCCGTACGTACTTCGCCGCCCTTCCCCGGGGGAAACGCGGCTTCACAGCCTGCGCCGAACGGAGCGGCGCCTTCCGCGTCTCTTTGCCCGGGCTCTCCAGGGTGTCCAACGCCTGGGAGGTTCGTTCGTGTCCGGGAAGAGGTCTGGCGGCCTGGCCAGAGCCCCGCTGCTTTCCTAGGACGCAGAACGCGGGCGCGCACAGGGCGGACGCCCGACGGCCCCGAGACCTGCGGAGACGCTGCGCTCGCGGGGGCGCGGGCGGCGCGGGCTGGGTCCGCGGGCTGCAGGGCGGGCGGCGCGGGCTTGGGTCACCGTGGCGGAGCGCACCCGCCGGAGGAGCCCGGGATCGAGGTCCTCAGCGCTCTGCTGACGCGAGGGTGCTCAGGGAGCTCGTTCGAACGCGGGAGACTCGGTGCGATCCTTCGGTGGCCTCGGGTTCCACGCCGGAGAGCGTCCGGCGCCGCGGTCTCACCTTTCTAGGACAAACCGGTGGCCTCGAGCTCTGCACCATCCGGCCTCTGCCTCCAACTTGTAGACGCTGTCTGCGGGAGCTCCGGCCCTGCGGAGTCGCCGCAGGCGCAGCACCTCTCGGCCCGGGCGGGTCTAGGTAGGAAGGGGCCTTGGGATCAAACTTGATCCTAGAGAACGGTAGAGCAGAGAGCCAGCGAGGCCTATGGACTGTAACTTTCAGTTTGGAGCCAGCAGGACACACAGGCAGAGGTGAGAAAGTGCGACCCGTCCCCGAATGCAGCCGGCTATACTCTGCGATCTGTGCGCCTAAAGTTGCACCGTGCCTCGCTCTCTGGATGATGAGCAGAATCAGAATTTTAGCCTCAGGAAACTTGGGGCGCTTGACCGGGCCGCGCTGGCTTCTTTCTGGAGCAAGGCTTTGAGATCCGAAGCAGATTCTATGGCCTAGTTGAAGTTGATCGGGTGGAGCATGGATTTTAAGATCACGGGGTATGGGCTTGGCTTGGAAATCACATCACAGTTAAAAGAATTGGGTGAACTCTGTGGTAAATTGCAGATTTACCTTTGTGCGCACCCTAAGTCCCCCGCTGAAAGGGCGAGAAAGTCACACGTACGCCTGGGCTCCCAAATGGTACTTTTCAGACCCTGAGTACCCCCAAAAGTTACTTCCTGAGACCACCTTCTGTGCGGCTCGGTCCCGCGTGGGATTTTGTCGTGAACGTGAGGGTCGCATTTGCCAGTGGCATCTTCGCAGCAACTCCGAAGCCCAGGCGCTGGAGACTCGGGGCAAGGCCAGCCGAGACCTGAGCACGGTTGCTGCCTGGATGGAGCCCGGGCGCGGCGCCCGCCACTGCGCGTGGTGGGCGACAGAGGGCGCTGGGGGCCGCGGAAAAGCGCGCTCCCCTCCCCCGCTGTCGCCCGGCGCCCGCCACGCTGCTCTGGAGCCGACTCTCCCCCCCACCACCACCACACACTTAATATTTACATTTAAATCTATTTGAAAGAAATTCCCATTAATCCATTTCAGCATTGAACTCAGTGTCTGCATTTTTGCTGTTTGACCATTCGCTATTGTGTACCTGGGAGGAGGATTAGGAATACCTCCTAGGAAATAAAGTAGAGCAGTCTTTATTTGCATTTAAGGTTTGGAAGCAGCGTCTGCTTTGCCTGAAGTGTTGCGAGGGAGACCTGTTTCTGCCCTCTCGGGGCCTATGCTTAGGGTCCTTTTCCCCAGCCTTGCTACAGTGGATCTAGAGACCAGCTAAGGCCTGGTCTTGGGGAAGCCTGCTTTCTCCCTGCGTTGCTGGCGAGGCTATTGATTCTCCGCAGTAACATTTTCTCCTAAAATTCTGCAAATGGCTTGCCCGGAGGACTGTAGAGTGTGTCTCTAGAAAAGGTCCACTCCAAGAAAGTGTGCAACCGATGCTAGCTTGAGAGATCAGAAAGATTTCCTGGGGCAATGGTTTAAGGATTTTTTTTTTTTCTTTGTGGCTTTCCCCCCCCGCCCCCTTTTTTTAAAGATCGAGAAAGGAGAAACCTAGTGCTGTGCCAGAGGTCTGCCTCTTCTGGGGTTGCCTATGCGGGGAGGCTGGGAGGCAGTGAGACGCGCGGAAGTTTTAGACACTCTGTCTGAAGTGTGGAACAATTCATTTGTAATGAAGCAACCATCGGTAATGAGATTTGTTTCATTGGGAGGTCAGCCTTTTTAGCAGGTGGTCGACATAGGGGGCAGGCAGCAGCTGTCTGTGTACAGGGCCCAGAAAACCCTTGATAAAGTCTGTCTCCATAACTACAGTCCCATTGTCTGCGGCTCCATCCCTGAGTTTACATAACGTTTCCAGAGAAGCTGTGTGCACTGAGACATTCGTGGTGTCCGGTGGATTTTGTCCTTGTTTTGGGAGGCTCTGTGCAGGTAATTTCACTCTTCATTTTTTTTTTTTTTTTTTTTTTTTTTCTCAATCCAGGAGAAAACAGCAAAGCCTAACTGCCATTACTAATATTTCAGTAGAACTTTTACTCCCCTAAGCCTGTTCTTGCCAAAATAGATTAGGTAATGTGCTTCTAAAGTAATTTCACTTAAGAGCAAAACTACACCAGGATGGCATTCTACAGTGATCCAGACTTTGTTGTGAATTTCAAGCGAGCATTCCTTATTGTATCTAGGGTTGCTGTTCCTTCTGAATCCCTTTCTGGTTACTCAAAGTATTTTGCTTTTTCCATTTAATTTTCCTCCCTGCATAATACTGAATTCCTGATATTGATTGACTTGCTACAAAAGAATGGCTGGATAATATCCAGATAACCTGTAATACATGGGTCTCACCCCAGTCAGACGCTGAATAAATACAGGCCTGTCAGATTGATAAAATAAACTACAATGGATAGTGCTGTTTAAACAGCCCATTCAATCACACATATATGCCAGCCTGCCTTCCATTGTGTCTGAAATTCTTATTTTTGTAGGTAAACAAATGCACATTCAGCTCTGATTGAATAGCCCCTTGAACTCTGCTCCGAAGCTTGCCTTTGGGTTAATCTTGTCGGTTTTAATATAGAGAGAGGGAAAGCACAAAGCACCAGGGGTGGGATTGTTAGTGCTTTCACATCCACATTCCTCACGTTTTGTCAGGATGATAAACTGTAGGTAATGGGCTGTCTTGTTGCACAGGAAGACCAAGCCAGGCGGAGCACAAAGACAGAGCTCAGGCAGCTCATAACGTGCCTGGCAGCCTGCTTTGCGGAGAAGAATTTATTTGGGAATCATGTGTCTCAGGACTGCAC
>PVJA010003125.1:44340-98651 GCA_004027025.1 Myocastor coypus
TCCTCCTCCTCCTCCTCCTCCTCCTCCTCGGTGTTTCTGACTCTGAGCACAAGTGTGAGGCAGGTAAATGAGATACTGCCTGAAAGCTGCAGGTTAGAATAGTTTCTACATGGCCCAAGCTGCAAGACAGTTGGGACATTTATGCTCATCATCCTGGAGTAGATCCTCCTGTGGTGGCCGGCTTGACGGCCTTCAGACTGACCTGGCCATTGGAGCAGCTGAAGCGTTGCTCTCTTGGCTTCTCTGGAATATTCCTGGTCGCTCCCACGAGTGCCCTGTGCATGAAACCTAACTTGGTGGAGAAGCGTTTGAGTGCTTTCACCTAATGGAAAACTATTCGAGATCTCAGTGTGCCCGCCACAGCACGTCACAAGAATGGGAGTGGCAGGGAGAAGGCAGTGGAGATAGTAGCCCCAAAGTGCATTTTAGGAAAGGTGCTTCTTCAACATTTGGTGAAAACTGAGCATATTTAATTGCCATCGAGACACGGAGGAGCCCTCTTCTAGGAAAGATGATTAAAATGCCCCTCCTGTCTAATCTCTGCTTTTCTTTGCAGCTGACATAAAGAACCTGTTTTTCAGGTCACTTATTTATTATACATCTACATAGAGCTGCTTATGAGCTCGCCCTTTGTACAGCCTGGTAGAGCCTTAAAGAGGAGTGTTCAGCTGTTTAAAATATTTTGATTAAAATATGCAGAACCCATAGAAGTATAAGCTTCTAGTAAGGAATTAGCTCTTTCAGGGAGGAGCCTGCCCTCTCCTTTGAAGGGGGGAATGAGAAAGGGCCGGGGGAGGAATCGCAACAACAAAGAAGGAAGGATAGCAAATGGGACATGTTCCGAACAGCTTGGAAAAACTCCTGTGGCTTCATTGTCTCCATAAAGCCAAAGAATACAAAGACATAAGCAATTCAGCCCTTCTCCCATGATGGAAAATGTAAACCGTTGACACGGCTCCCCTGTTTAACTTGTTTAATTCTCATTTTAAATTCAGCACTATACCAGCCGTGTGAACTCTGAAGATTTCTTTAGTAATCCATTTTGTAGTTCCGAATCAAAAACAAAGTGAAAGGGTCTGACACAATTTGCTTTTATTTTTAGGCAAATCAGCCCTGGTCATAGTTAATAAGGGGATTACAACCCAGACTAGGTCTTTACAGATGTAATGTGAATCAAGCTCGGCGCATAAAGAAACTGATCCCTTTTGATTGAAGTATGGTAAAAAGGCATCGAGAAACTAGTGGCAGTAATCTGATTGTATGGCAATAACACCACCATTTTCTGTCTTTCAGATAAAAATAATGTGGTAAATCCATGCAGTTCATAAGATGTAAAGGCAGATAAAGGGGGACGCCATGGCAACATATAGATTAGCTTGATGTTAGAAATGACACGTCTCTGAAAAGCGTGTGAGGCACAGGCCCTTGCTCCAGGCTGTGCAGCATTATGTGTGAGCCACACAGACTTGGAAACTCGGATTAGGACCTATGAAAGCTCCACTTGTGGTCTGGGGTGGCTGGAGCAGCAAAGAAAAGCTGCTCAGTTCTTGCTCATTGGTGGAGGATAATATGGCCAAGGTAGGTTTCATTGACAGCCTTTTTATAGATGGAGATGGAGGCTGATTAAAACCTCAGCTCGCTGCCGTCCTTGCCTGGGAAGCCTTTCCTTCTTAACTCTTGGCCCGACAGAGCAGGCCATTCTGTGGGATTAACTGCACAGGGCGGGTGTTGCCTTCATCTATTGGGACTGCAGGCATCGGCCTGCTGGGCTGCCGCTGAGACTAGAGGGGATAGGTAGTGGGGCTGGGGTGATCCGAAAAGAAAACAGAGACCTTTTGAATCCATCTGCCCTGGGACCTGCAGCATCTCACAGGCCTTGAGGGAGGAGCAAATGTAAACACCAGGCATTGTCCTTCTGCCTGGGCACCAGAGCTTCTGAGTTTTGTCTTTTTGGGGAGGTAGTAGTAAAGATAAAGAACTGAGGGGGGGGATTTAATTTTTAATTCCAGTTCATTCATCCACTGTGGTGTCAGGACGGTCAGGTGTTACTTAAGTCTCAGCCTTGGAGGTGGGTATGGTGGGCTCCTTTGGTAGAAGCTGGGATTTTTAAAGTGACAGTGCTATTCTGCTGGAAAGTTAAAAAGTCCCCATGCTGTTGACTCTTACGTTTTTCGGCCCCAGCATCTTTGTAAACAAGCTGGCCGGCTGTTTTTGCCTTCCACACTTTCCATGTTAGTCATGAAACAAAATAAGCCACTGAACCCAGGGCTGAGCAGCACGCAGAGCTGGGAGGGAAATGTTGGCTGTCTTGGCTCGTGATTGGCTTTACCAAAAAGTCCTTATATTTCTCTAGGAACTTTGAAGACACTGGAAATACTGCAGTGCCCAGGATGCGTATGCACATGCATGCACACCCACTCAGGCATGCACATGTGTGCACATGCGCACACACACCTGCACACAGCCCTAACGTCATGACCTCTTGGATGGAGGTGACCTTCAGCACATTTTGCAAAGGGAAGCTAAGTACAGTTGCATCACAGTAGCCTGAGACCTCTGTAGAGTTCTGCTCCTGGAGGTGGGAGATGAAGATGGTCCTTACATCCTAACTATTCTGAGCCAGACCTATCTTATTGACTTAGTTGCCAATTCTCAGAGATGTCCTGGCCATACACTATTTTTCTGTCAAGCGTTCTATTTTACGACTACAGAGGGTTGCTAGAGTCTTTACTAAGTTGCTTTCCTACAGTAAAAATAATTTAAACTAGTTGAGCACAGACCTCCCATACAGGGCTCGGGCTCCTTTACCTTCTTTTCTAACTTCATTCTGTCTTCTATATCAAAAGATCCGTTGCATTTGTCGACATTCACCAGAGAAGGGACACCCCGTATTTTACAAGCGGCTCACAGCTCAGCACCTTGCATTCTCCCTGGGACAATGATTGCTAATGGCCCATTCAGCCAGAGTATTTGCTTGTTAACAGGGAGCAGAGCACGATGAATGTCCAGCAAGCTTGCGGGCCCCCTTCAGCTTTTCAGATGCAGACTGGCGCATATTTATGGCAGGCAAATGACAAAAGAAGAGGCTGAATTGGCCTGGCCCTCAGCTTTCTCTCAGGAGCAGGGTTAAAGTGATTAAAGAAATGATTCGGGGAGCCCTGCCATGTGTTTACCAACCGACACCCCGTAGTGAGCTTGGGGTACCACCTGTGTCAGTGATTCTAGCACAGTGACCTGGCGGGGGCTAGCAAGTGGGCCCAACAATGGGGTGACCCGTGGCGACTGCTTCTCTTGCTCCTCCCCGGATACCAGGTGAGCCTCTTTTTTGTGTGATCCAGCCAAAAGCCATCAGGGGCTCCAGATGTTTACTCTTCATGTATAAATTGAAAGGTGTAATTTTAGTACAGCGCTTCCTGTGGCTGGTGAGTATCTGCTTGTTGATTTCCAAATTCAAGAGGAAAAAGGGTAGGAAAGGGGTACACTAAGGAAGAAGTGTTTTTTGCCCCCGGTAATTCTCTAAACAGAATATAAAGAACAAGTTGGCAGCAGTGGGGCCTGGTAGCTTGCGCATCCCATTCTCTGGGTGCTCCTGCCTGAAGCTTGTTGTGGGAGTGTGCTCAGCCTGCTGTGCGGGAGCGCTGGTTTCTGCCACGCTGGGAAGTCATCTTTTTCTTCAGGATTATAAATAGACTCTATATAGAACGATTAAACAATCCAGTGTATTTTCCCCATTTAAATTGTGTTGCATCCAATTTTAATTATAGTATTTGTATCGCTATTCCCATACTTGCCACGAAGCCCCCGTTGCTACTGAGGCAGTAATTTGTGCTTTTCATGGATAACACTCCCATAGCCTACCAGAAGAAGTATGAGTGCTGCGCAGTTTTAACACCAATTTTGTGTATGTTCCGGAGGGAGGTGCACGAGTGCGGCCTGCCAAAGTCATGGCGTGTGTGAGAAGGGCCCAGGTGGGTGTCACCTCCACCTTGGGCATCAGCTCACCCTCTGCATGCTGCTGACCTCCCCACCTTGTGAGTCTGGGGCGTCTGTCTTTCGGGATCCCTCATCCAGCCATGCAGGTTGTGCAGCCCGCCAACCTGGGACCTAGCTTTGTTGTGCAACCCCCATCCCAGTCTTGCCTTTCGCCCCTTCTCTCCCCCATCACCTATCCGAACTGGCTTGCTGTGGCCCAGTTCTGGGTGTGATTCTGCTCTGAATCAGAATTGCCCAATGAGTGGATGGGCAGGGAGGGCCTCCCTCGTGTGCTCCCTTCATGTCACAGTGCACTGAGCTAGGCAGCAGTTGAAACATGTCACTTAGCCTTTAGTGAAGGATACCACAGATATTTTAGATCAAAACAAGCTCTTGCGGGCCCTCAATCCTCCCAACAGATAGATCGCCCTCATGAGACACTGTTGCCAAGGTCCAAGAGTTCTCATAGATGTGTTCTCCCGTGACAGTGTAGATCCATGGTGAGGCTTTCACACCTTGCCTCTATACTTCCAGGTCACCCTAGCAGTTAATGCCTGGGGGGCGGGGAGGCAAGGGTGCACATGCATGTCCTCCCCCCTCCTTCCCACTCTACACCTCACCTCCCTGAGTGAAAGGCCAGGCAGCACCCACACGACCCACTGGTGCATGTGACAGCTCCCTCCTCCAGTGTCTTACCTGCTGCTGGAGCTCTGCCCTAGGCCTCTGGATTTATGTGCACCAGCATTCCCCGGGGCTGTGAGAATGGGCTTCTGAGCCCCACCCTCAGAGTTCTGGATTTCTGCAGCCTAAGGTGGGGCCCGGAGTTCATATCCCTAGGAAACTCCTGAGAGATGCAGTGCACTTAAGAGTCTTTACCCTGCCTGGATTGGCCTGTTTTGGGAAGCGGCCGGTCTTTGGATCACCCTACTTCCCAGGGCTGGCACAAGATTTCCATGGAACTCTGTGGTCCCCGCCTTGCTGCTCCCTGGTCCCATTCTGGTCCTAAGGGGGAATAAGGGTTCATAACTGATAGACCGACTGTGAAGCTCTGAGAATACAGGGCTGGCCAGGTCTCTGCCCTTGTGATCAATAATCTAGGTACAAAGGACAAAGGCTAAGGAAGCACCACACTTCATGACAGTGGCCCAGGGTCCCCTCCTCTAGAGAACCCAGGAAGCTGGGAGGTGTTCACCCTGGGCTGGGAGGGTTAGGGAGGCCATGCAGGGGAGGAGAAGTGGAAGACTGCAGCGTTGACAAGTAGTCAAGGTAGACTGCTGACCTAAAGAAAGAGAACAGTGAACCAGCCAGAGCAGTTCTGTGTCTGCTCAGGGCAACATGGGGCCACAGTGTTCCCTGTCAACCTGTGCCACGGCACCAGGACAGACCCCAGGCAGGGAATGGGGTGGTCCCATGGGCTGGCAAGTCCATTAGCTCCTGTCACTGGTTGGTTAGTGTGACGATTCAGAACACCTTTGCTGCTCAGAACTCGTGGGGGGGGGGCAGGCAGGCAGGAGTGTGCAGCCCAGGGCCGTGTGTGTGTGCTCAGCACTCAGTCCTTAGCGGGCTCTGGGACTACCCGTGTGAGCTAATTACATGTCGGCAGTTGAGTATGATTTAGCAGTGGCATCCTCCTTGTCGCTTGGTTTCCCCAGCTCTAAAATGGGACAGTAAAATAACAGTGTTGAATGAAATTGGGGTCAGGATTAATTGTTTAAAGAGAATGTCTCAGCAGTTGGCACAAAGATCCCCAAATCAACTATTACTAATAAAAATTAATTGACTGGCTGGCTGGCTGTGGTTCGCTCTGCCTTCCCTGTACAAAGAGAAAATGAAAATACTGTTGGTAAAGAGGACAGCCCAGCACTTTCACCTTTAAGCTTGGTGTTGCATTTTATTTTGTTTACCTGCCACACTTTAACTTTCTGCTCTGTAAAACACTTTTTAATTTCCTGTCTGCTACCAGTCACTCTCCTCTGCTTCTCTGCCCCTGTATGTTCTTCGGCTACTCAGGTGCGCACTCCAAGCAGGGTCTTTGTTTGAGCCTACTTGCATGTTTTAGTGAAGGGTACAGCAAGAGACTGATTGGGCTGTGGAGTGAAAACCTGAACTCATGATGTAGGGTTGGAGAGCAAAGCGTTTGGTGTGCAAGCGTTACATGACAGACTTCGTCCAGACCCCTCCTCTCCTGCCGGATATGGCCACGTCCCTCTGCAGCTGCAGGGCCTACACACTGTGCCCTGGCTGCCACTCTAACTGCTGGACACACACTGGTTACCTACAGATTTTGTTAAGTCATCATAGCAGCCGCTTGCTGGTTCCCGCAGTAGAAAAGGGGAAACTGAGTCTGAATTAGTTTATTCCAAGTCCTGTAGCTGAGGAGGGGATTTGAACCCAGGAGCTCCAGTACCAGATCTACTCCTCTCCACTCTCCCCTAGGCCTTAGGCTCTTAGGCTGCTGCAGGAGTAGTTGGCGAGTGGGTGTCTTAACTGTGGTGGCTCTTGCTCTGCTCTGTATGACACTGTGGATGGAAAGGTGTTGGATGTGGCTGTCCCACTGTCCTTTCCTGGGGCTATTTCCAAATGGAGCCATGGACTCTTGGCTCCAACACGGTCATTCCCCCTGCAGACAGGATGTGCAGCAGCCCTTCGAAAGGCTGACCGGGCTGTTTCTGCAGTGTAGACTGTTAGGCATTTACTGAGTATTGCCCCTTTCACCATGAACGTTGTCCTCTTCAAAATTTCAACAATGGGTTCCTTCCAGGAGAACGAGGTCAGGTTTTCGGGGAGAGTCCCATTTGGTTAGGTGCTGCGTTTGTGTCAGGCTCAGGACATAGTATGACATCTTTTTTAGAGTCTAGTCACAATTAAATGCCATTTTATTCTGGGTTTTGGGATCTGTGCCAGCTTCCAGCTTGTCAGAGCTGAGAAGACTCCAATCAAGTCCAGGCCTATTTCTGCAGCAAACTGGGGATCTGGCATCTTGCCTGTGGATTCATTCAGTGTAGCCCATCTGGCTTTTGATGTTCTGCAGGTTTGGAGCAGTTTGTTTAAGGAAACCAGGCGCGGAATATCAGTGGGCCTAGAGCTCTCCTGACTTCACTGTGCTGCCTGGTTTGCATTGTCGCCCGCTGGTCACCTGCTTACCTACAGACCAAGCAGCCAGCCAGCGGTCTCTTCAGAAATCTTCATTTCTTTAAGAACGTGGGCCCACTGCGACTGCTTAGCTTCCTGGCCAGCTCACTGCGGCTTCGCTCAGGAGTGGCCTGCTTGAATACCTTATGGTATTTAATTTCTGGGGCATTTCTGTATTTTGTTCAAGGGGACAGCAGGCTGCATGGGGAGCCTGAGGAGGAAATAAATCCACTGTCCGGGGAGTGACTGCGGATTACTACACACATCATCCTGTAGAGATCCAGCTTTCGGCGGTTGGAATAAAGTCACCAGTAGTAGCCCAGGCTGCTTCCCTGCCCTGGGATGGGCGTGGTTTTGTAGCTGGCTTTGTTTCTCTTGCTGGCTCTGCTGGCTCCCCCCTCCCCCCACTCTGCCGGGAGAGAGAGGGGCAGACAGAGGCCTCTTGTCCCTGCCCACGGCAGACCTGGTCTGGCCTTGCCCTCCCCCGGAGCCCAGGAAGGAACTGCCATTTAGCAGTTGCAACAACCTGGCCCTATGAGCTGTGCTGCAGGCTGAGGATCGCTGTGCTTGCCCGGCTGCAGAACCTTTCTCCTGTCCAGAGAAATGAGGGAGTTGCGTCTCCTCTTTCATTGACTTGTTCCTTGTCACTATGCAAGCCCATGGTGCAGGCACCCAGTGTGTAGGATGGGGATAGGGGACAGTGGGCGCAGCATAGTCTGCTTCCCCGAAGACAGACGAGGTTTCACCCTCCTAAGACGGAGGTGACCCCTTTCTCTAAATAGCCACATTCTTTACATTTCAGAACCAGTGTGTGACAGTGAGCTAGGTACAGAGGGTGAAGAGAAGAGGTGCACAGGGCCTAGCATGGGCCCGGATGCCGGCATTCCTTCGGCCCGGTCTGTACTCTGCTCAAGGGGGTGGGGCGGGGTGGGGGTGCGGCCCCTCTGAGGGACACATGGCTCTCACCTCTGTGATTTTTTCCCACTTGAGTAAATGAGCCAAGAGACTGGGTCGCTAAGCACACGGATGGGCTGGAACTGTCCTTTGAATGTCTGTGCGCCTCGCTTTGGGCCTCCCTATGAATACTCGAGTCCCACCTTCCTTTATAGACACTTTCTAAAAGCATGGTTGGGAACAAGACCGTACAGGTGAGCAAATTACAGCTGGGAAAGAAGCCTGCGGTGTCTCTCTGCTCTCAAGGTTATGAAATCCTAGTTTCAGTCCTGGAGCCAGTACGGTCACCCAGCCAGCAGGGCCTGGTTGGCATCGGAGATCACCCTACTTCCTCTTTTACTGTGCTCCCCTGCGCCGGCCTCTGGGCAACCCCTGAGTTTGCCTCAGTGATCTACAGAATTCATGGGACTTTTTCAATGAAGTTGTTTAGGTGGCGGGAAGGGGGAATCCTAGGTCAATTCCACAAATAAGCTATTTTGCTTTCTGATCTTACTGTTTGTGAAAAAGGCAAGACTCTTAACATGTGCCTTACAACGTTCACAGTCTGGCTTTTAACACAATTTTAAGGTACGTTTTCTACCTACTTCTTCTACACATGAGTACGGTGGATTGGAGTGTTTCATGACAGTGAAAGTCACTGCATGGGTAGAAATGTAATAAGTATTTGTGTTACTCATGTTATTTTCCTGGGCAAAAAAAGTTTAAACTGTGAGATTAGTGTTTTAAAGTACACTTTAGCCCCCAGTGTTTTCAGCATTATATCCCAAATAGAAAACAAGATTAACATCAAAAGGGGTCAGTTTTCATTCAATTGTACAACCCTGTAGGCTGTGAAATTTAATATTCTTTTGACTGGATGGTAATTGTAGACCGACAGAGGGAAGCAGATAAGTTGTAAGAAAAAAAAAAAAAAAATCCACTGCTCACACACACTCGCTTAGCGCGTGCTGGCGTCACTGGGCCCGGAAGTGGACTCTCAAACTTTGTTGCCACAAGTTAGATTGTGTCAAATAAGCCTTTCTGGGATGCAGTTGGCTCAGCTCCTTTCCAGCGGGGCACAGGGTGCAGAGGCTGGTGTGCCTCACCTGGAAAAGTGGAGCAGCTGAATTTGTTTGTGTGTCCCTGGGCTCCCTCGCATTTGAATCCTGAGCTTCTCATCTTTCCTTTTCTGAAAAAGCTGTGCTCATGATTGGTGCCCAGTTTGAAATGCACACCCGCTCCCGGCTCCACCCCTCCTCCAGCCCTGGAATGGCCCCCAATTGTGTAGCCTGCTTTCAGGACCCCCTTTCTCATCCTTGAATACGTCAGGTTCATGTTGCAGATGCTATTTGTTTTAGAAAACTGTGAAAGCCAGGGCACCTGTGAAAACAGGCGATTGTTCCAAAACACATACACAGGCGAATTAAAGCAGAAAATGTCAATTAAAACCTCCAATTATTACTACCTTATTTCTTGGAGGTTTGAGGCCACCGAGAAGATAGTGGTGAGCTCGCTGGAAGTTTCAAGGTAATTACTTGTTACCCTACACAACGGTATCTGGTAACCCGGCTCTGTGTGAACCTGACACTGTCGAGCTGCACCCCACTATTTCTCCAGTTTCAGAGTGAGTCTGTGTAGACTTGTCCTGATGGAGAAGTGCAAGAGGGGGCAGTAAAGTGCCATCCACAAACCTGGAAAAGAGGTTTTCCCAATCTTTTCTGAGGAAGGTGTTGCCTGTATCTAACTTGAGGCCTTACTTTTACTTACTCAGTTCGTAACAAAGCTCTGCTGTTTGGAACTTGTCTTGAATATCTTCCTTGGCTGTAGCAGCTCTGTAGCATTGAATGGCAATAATGGGAGACAGAATGTCCTGCCTGTGTGTGGAATGAGCTCCTGTGTTCCGGACGTTGTGTATCCCCAGTGCCTGGGCACCCTGCCACCCTGGGATGGCAGACCTCAGAGAGCTGGAGGCTAGACTCCGCACTGCAGCACTGAGGGGAGGGGACTGGGCTAGGCCAGAGGATAGGGGTCTTCTTCAGGGTAAGGAGAAAGGCCACCCAATCACAGCCACACCACAGAGCACCTCCTTGTGACCTCAGAGCAACCAATTTACTCACTGGCTTCTATTCCCCGTCGTCTTCAGCACTTCATTAAAGTAAAAATAAAGGTATTTTATGGAAAAAGTACATTTCCCCAAATGGGATAAACTCAGAGTATACTAAATATAGAAAATGCTGGCTTGGGAACCAGACCTACGATATTCCATGGTTTGGGATTGTCTAACTAGGGAGTCTGCAGAACTGGGGTTCCCAATCCTTGAAATGTCAGCTGCCTTCCATCCAGATTTGTTAATTTCCAGGATTAAGAATAAATTATAGCTATCATCTTTTCTCTTTCTTTCTTTCTTTTTTTTTGATCAAACAAAATGTTGCTCTGGCTTTTGAGGCCCTAGGAACTGATTTATGAGCTGGGCCACAGCTTGGGCTATGATAATTTCATGTATTTGCTTTCTAAGGAATTACATCAAAAAGTTAAAGAGCCTACAGCCTTAAATATTTTAAATACTTCTTTCAAAAATCAGAGTTACGAAAGCTGATTTAAAGAGATGCCACAGTTCGTGTTTTGAAGTTGTACATTAAAAAGTAATGTTCCAATCTTCTCATAAAGGCTTTGAATGTTTGCTGTAGAGAACTCTAGTAAGCACAGAAAACTAAAAATAAATCTCTGTGGGGCTCTGCATCCATCTGACATCCTGAAGTGGCTCTGGGCCGAGCCCTGTGTGTATTGCAGGATGTGTTGGTCCCGGTGGTCCCCAACAGGAGTAGGAAGGCAAAACTGTAGGTCTTATTTGGGTCAGAGTTGCCCATGAAAACCATCTCCACAGAGTGGCCGTTCAGCAACTCCCTGGCTGTGGGGGGGACGGGGACGGACAACTCATCTGAGGTGGCTTCTCTGCACCTTGGAGGTGGCAGTGGCTGTGAGGACACTGGGTGAAGTCAGTTGGACGGGACACCATCCTCTCGTGGTCTGCCTTGACTGAAATGTATTCCAAGGAACATGATGGTGATGATGGAATTTTAAAATGAAAGGGAAGGAAGATTATTGGTGGAGCCTAATGGGTATTTGCTTACAAGTCCTGCTTCATGTGGCACCTGGTTTTGTTTTTGTACCAGGTATCGAATTTAGGACCTTGTGCTTGCCAGGCTACCCTTAAGCTATCTCCCTGGCCTTGCAACTTTCTGTAGACAGAAAAGCTTTCACCGTGGTCCCTCTCTGCTTACCCATTGGCATGCCCACCTGAGCTTGTGGATGATGACTTTGCCTCCTGCTGCTAGCTTGAGGTACACAGCCCTGCCTTGTGGGGGCTGGGTGCTGTGCTGACTATGCAGAAATAGGAAAATCTTTTCTTTCAGTAGATTTTTCTGTGAATGGCATCACGTAGCAAAAGCTCTGGGTTTGAGCAGACTATAAATAGATGCTCTCACCTGGCATCATTTCCCAGAAGTGCTACTGACAGTCTCTGGTTGGTGGGAGAGTTTGGCTGCCCCCTTTTTTCTTTTTTTTTTTCTCCCTGGTACTGGGGATTGAACCCAGGGCTTTTACATGGAAATACATACATCTCCATCCTTCTTTATTTTCTATATGAATGAAAGAGAAAGAGAAATAGAGAGAAGAGAGACAGAGAGAGACCTGCTAAGTTGCCCAGGCTGGGCTTGAACTCGTGATACTACTGCTTAGCTGTATGTTAAGATGAGAAGTCGGACTTCCTGTTTGTTGTCATCTTCCTGTCCCTGCATCCAGTGCTAGCACACTCGCTGGCTTGCTTGCATGGTAGTCAACGTGCTTTGCAGTCACTTCCTCCATGCAGCCACCGCTCCTCATCCACCCATGTTGAGAAGAAAGCCTCTTCCCCACACAAATTGTCACCAGCTGCTCCCGCATCCAGCAGCCCCTCTGTGCTTTGGTGTTACACAGGTTAAAGTAAGTTTTTGGCCAACAAGAAGAAACCTGTGTGAAGTCTCAGGCTGTCCGTACTGAGGTATGAGTGGGCTACTGCGAGAGTGCAGGCCTTGGGGAGTGGGGACAGTGCAGCCCATGCGTCACTGTGTTGCATTGAGTATGGATCAGAAACAGATGGGGGTCGCGCCTCCATCAGACCTGACGTCATACTCATCGAGGCTGTCTGCTAGGTACAGGGAAGCACAGGGATTGGCCCCTGAACTCCAAGCAGCTGCTTGGTTATCAGCACCTGATGCCATTGGTTTCAACAATCTGTGTTCACCTAGCAGTTTGCAGAAAACTACACCGTTCCCCGTTCATTCAGCTGGGGTTTGAGTCTGTCGACATCAAGGAGCACCCCGTTGCATGATGACAATAAGTTTTTACAATGAAAAATACGAAGTCGAAGTAATCAGAATTGTTAGAGATCTAATTTAGATTACTGAGTATTAATATCTCATCTACATGATGAAATTTACCACCACTCCACGTGGAAGTGCTGAGTCTAGTATCAGGAACAACTTTTTAGAAGTTAAATGTGATGATAGGCAATCCCAAGGTAAAAATAGATCCTTAATAGCAGTCATCTTACTAAAGGCATGTTAGCTTTGGAAATCCTATGGTGGAATGTCCATGTTTTTCTCCATTCTATTGTGTCTGTGTTTGGTTCAAAGTCCTGACAGCTGTCACTTGGCTTGGTAATGAGTAATTGGGGGAAATCACAGGAGTAGCCTGTTTGTGCCCAGAGGCCCTGCCAGCTCCCTTTGAGACACTCCAGGGAAGATGGGGGAAGCCCAGGAGGAGGCACCTAGGGTCCCTGACGGAATCATAAGACCCACTTCCCATGGCCCAGCAGGGTGGCCGCCTCCAGGAGCGGCAGCCTGACTTGGTTGTCTCTGATCTAGAATGTAAACCACTGTTGGCGGGTTTGATTTTTGATGAGCAATTAGCAGACTTACTGTCCTGCTGGTTTGCGTTGCAAGGTATGCCCTACTGGAGCTCCCCCGAACAAGCCTGTATTCGGCTTCCTCTACAGAGTCACCTAGTCATTTAAATCTGCTCACCTGTCATCACCACCCAGGTCTTTGACACTTGCAAAGCAGCATTTGGTAAGTGTATTATCAAATATCATTAAAAATTCAGGGTGTAGGACTGAGGCCATGTGAAACTCACCGTTGCCATTTTTAAATGGCATTAGTAGTTTGCTTTATTTTTCACTTTTCATTTGCTTTTTTTTTTTTTTGTCATGGTGCTCTGGATTGAAGGGGCTTTGTGACCACCAATCTAACATTCTAGGCCCTCGTTTTGGTTTTAGCTTTCATTTAGACTGAATCTCTCTAAGTTGCTCAGGCTGGCCTTCAACTTGGGATCCTCCTGCAGCTCCCTGCTAGCTGGTAAGAGGCACAGGCTGCTGCACCCTGCTACTGGCTTCTTGTGTGCATACTCTGCTGTTTGTATCCATTGCCTGGGGTCCATCTGAATTGTTGCAGGCAAAACACAAATCCCATATGGCTGGCCCGCCTTTGGTGCTTGGCTTTCTTGGGCAGGGCACAGATGCCAGGTGACCACCAATGTGAGCCAAGCTCCCCGCTGGCCTTCTTAGAAGGAGCCTCTTGGTTTGGGCACAGCTGTGTGCACCTGGCATTGAGGTGCACTCCCCAGAGTGCTCCCCGGGAAGCTTGGGAGTCTGTGGGTGTTGGCTTCCTCTTTGCTCCATGGCCTACCTAGGAAGAGCATGATGGAGACAAACAAGTTCCCCAAAGCCAGGCCTAGACTTTCATGTAATTGAAAGTATGCAGGGGAAAAGACTCTGCTCCTTGCCAGGGTGAGGTGTTGGGATGGAGGTCATGGGATCAAGGTACTTGGGTCAGTGCTCACTACCTGTGCCTACCCCAGAGCTGTTGTTGGGACGCTCCAGAGGCAGCTGCTGGTGGACTCTCCAGGGGGAAAGGGCAGAGATGGGGGTGGGGCCTGCCCTCAGTAGACCCCATAGCTGCCCCTCTGCAGCTCCTTGGTCAACATGCCTCCTTTCAGAATTCCCATCCTGCCAGTGATCTGCAAATAGTTTGTGGCACGTAATGGACTGAGCTATGCATCAGTATTGGCCTACATTTGTCTATTTTCTTTCTAGTAAAATGTGTTCATTATTGAACACCTACCATATGCCAACCCCTTGAGGCTTCAGTGTTGAGCCAGCCACACTTGGGACACCCCAGCACTTGAGGAGCAAGACTACATTCCCTGTGATCCCCATGGGTGTTTTACATGTCTGTCAGAGAAAGCAGCTTGCACAGCATGGTGTGGTAGCCCTACCCCTGCTGCTCTGGTTCAATGTCATGTCCCTTTGGGAAGTGTGACCATCCCTGAGGGTTGTCCACACTCTGCCATAGTTGGTGACAAAGGGGGCTGGGTCACCAGCATGAGTGTCATGTGTTCTTGACAGATCCAGAACCCTAAGGGTTTGGACTTAGGTCTGGCGAGAGTGACATGGCCCAGAGGGGTTCCTTGTCTGGCTGTGAGGAAGCTCCATTCAGGCCTTAGCTAAGCAGGAAAGAAGAGAAGTCCCTCATGAAGGAGCCATGAAGAAAGAAGCTGAGCAAGCCCAACTTCCTGAGGCTAAGAGCTCTAAGACTTGCTTGGACGTGTGTCATGGGAGGCAGGTGATGTGTTGTTACCCTCAAAAAACTGGACGCTAGGTGGATGACAATGATCCTCCTCTTTGCAGTCTGGGAAGCTCTTGGGGAAGTTGGCAAGAGGTAGAAGTAGAAGTCTGATGAGATCTGAGGAGATGTAGGTTCGTGCATCAGGACTACAGGCTGCCATTGCTATGTAAGAAAGCTTGTCCTGATAGGGCTAACACTATTAGGGCATTTGATGTGCCAGCTAAGCAAGGAGCTGAGTTGGGATAGAAAATATGTGGAGCCGGGTGGGAAACTCTGCATAGGAATTGGCCCCTGGTTCTTGTAAGCGCGGAAGGTTTCCTAAAAAGGTCAAGGAATAAGTATAAGCAAAAGAAGATGTCAGGAAGGTGAGTGTGTTAATGATTGCTCCTGGAATTTAGCTTTGGCTCCTGGCAGGCCTCACACCCTGGGTTTTCAACCACAAGACACATCGGAATCTCTGTGCCTGCATGGGTGGGGGTGGAGTGAAAGCCACATCCACAAATCTGAGTCACCAGCAGGGGGATTGAGGAAGGGACCCTGGGACTAGACAGTCCCCTGAGATTGGCATCTCCCCAGATAGCTGTGGGGATCGCAGGGAAAGCTGGTTTTCACTAAGAGATGAGCTCCACTTGTCAGAGGTCTAGCAAATTCTTAGCAGTACCCACATGGATGTTTTGAAGTTGTCATCATTATATAATAAACACTTCGGGGGGGGGGGTGTTGTTCTGCCTTACAGAAAGATTTTATCTTAGATGACTCATGCCGTCCATTTAGGTTTTTTATTCAAAAATGTTTCTGAATGCATTCATGAATGTTGTGTGTTCTTTTTTAAAGGAGCCAAGTTAAGATGCTGTGCAGAGGGGAACCACTGTCTTTGAAATCAGGCCCCGAAAGAGGGACAAGCAAGCCACTGTGCACCACACACATTTTTCCTGCATAAAACATGTTGCTTTTGAATATAAAGCTACATTGTAAATTAGGATTTCTGCTGTTTCAGTAAACTAATACCTGCCCATTTTATAAACTGTCCCCTCAGCTACGGCTGGGCATTGGGGTGTCTCTCACCCTCATTCTGCCTCTGTTGCCCTAACCCACCCCTCTGGCCATCCTGTTTGGTAGCTTTCTGGCTGAGGACAGCAAGGATGGGAAGGATGCCAAGGCTCTGCCTTGGTCTCAAGCTTTAATATTTTAATGAGCCTTCAGGCTTGGCTGCCTGGGTACCTGGGATTTTGGAGTCTGTTGTTAGTGTTAGCACACGTAGAAGGTTCACCAGGAAGCTCTTGTTTCAGATTCTGGGAGATGTTCCCCATTAGGAAAGATCTTTCAGCAGCGTGGCTAGCAGGAGGGAAGCTCTTCGCTGTGAGCATTCAGGGGACTTCTACCAGTGGTACGGCTTCTAAAGACTTGCATATAAGAATTGGAGCAAATACACATCAAGGGAGGGGGGAGAACGGTTTGTAGAGCAGGGACAGTCATTGTCCTCGCAAGGAGAGGACTCCATACCACAGTTGAATCAATACCACAGCTAATTATTTCTGGTTATCTTTTATGGGTTTGTAAGACATTTCTTTTGTTCTGTGCAATAAAAAACCCATTGTTTGATCAGTGACTAATTATGATAAGTAATTTGAAACATTCCTGATGAAACTTGTCTGTTAATTAACATCAGTTGTGCATGGAAACCAGCAGGAAAACAAAGCCTCTGTCCATCCCAGCCCTGTTCCCCAGCATTGATGAGCTTGCTCTGTGGCAGGCCCAATAAACCCAAATTGCCAGTGGTTAGAAGATATTAAACAGGTGGGAAGAGCTGACTCACCTTGGAGGAAAAGTTGCTGTGCAGTTGCTTAGGGCAGCACTGGGTATGGATAGGGGAGGAGGTCACCAGATGCCAGTGCTGGCCGAGACACTGGGGCTGAGTGGAAGATCCATTCTGGGTGTTGTTTTTAGTTCTGTAGGCTTAATTCGTAAGTATGTTTATTCCATCTCATCTGAACTGAGACTTCTAGTAAATGAAGGTGTGGGTCCAAAAAGGTATAGTACAGGGTGATTGGCAGAGTGGCCTTACAGTAACTAACTAACCAGGAAAACTGTTAAGTTTTATCAACTCAGTGGCTTTTCTTTTATACTTTTAGATTTCTACCTGGACAAGGATTGGTACTATACCCACAGATAGGAGACAAATTGGATATTATTTGCCCCAAAGTGGACTCTAAAACTGTTGGCCAATATGAATATTATAAAGTTTATATGGTTGATAAAGACCAAGCAGACAGATGCACTATTAAGAAAGAAAATACCCCGCTACTCAACTGTGCCCGGCCGGACCAAGATGTGAAATTCACTATCAAGTTTCAAGAGTTCAGCCCTAACCTCTGGGGTCTAGAATTTCAGAAGAACAAAGATTACTACATTATATGTAAGTATAATTCTATTTGTTTATTTTATAGAAATTAGGATAAGCTAAATAGGTTTGTATTCTTTCTTATTTTCTTAAAATTATTGTGGAATATAGTTTGATAAAATCTTTGCTTTAAAATCGTCCACTGTTTTCTTTTCAAAGAAACTTACAAAATTTGGGTCCCTGTAGTAGCAGTTTTAATTAAATATCAATGCCCAGAGAGGGGGAAAAAAACTCCTAGGGTTCTTAAAATATTGAAATAAGTAGATTATATGAATATACTCAGCATCTCTAGTTCAGAACCATTTTTAAGGACCATTGGTGAGATTTTTGATAGGTCAATCTGTGCAATGTCTTTTCTCTCCACCCATCTATCCATCCATCCATTCATCCATCCATCCAACCACACGTTCCTCTTGTGTTTGTTCTGTACCATGACTGTGCTTCCGTGTTAGAGACTCACCGACAAACAGAGTGGAGGAGTGGGACACTTTGCTCTTAGAGTTTTCATCCAGAGAAGAAGGGCTGTGAGGCTGGGTGGACAGGGCTTTAGGGCAGTGCGCCTTAGGCATAGTTGTCTTAACGTGAGACTTAGAAGATGAGGCCAGACCTTGGGTCTGCTCGCTGAATTATGTTATAAACACAAACACAGACCCTGGGCCATTGTTTCAGGAATGGGTGGTCCTTACCCACTGGATTTATCTGCGATCAGCTCTGGAGGCTTGAAGTGCGACACACCCTGAGCACACCCGGAGCTTGTACCATGCCAGGATTTTATCAGGACCCTGGATCTTGTCACATTCATGTCTAGGAGACTGAAGTAGCTGTTTGCATGAGTCAAGCAATAAAATGTTTTTCTTGAATTTTTGTAACTTAAAGTTACACCTTTTTTTTTTTTTTTTTTTTTTTTTTTTTTTTTTTTTTTTTTTTTTTTTTTTTTTGTGGGACCAGGGTTCAAACTCACAACCTTGCATTTGCCAGGCAGGCACTTGTGCCCTGAAGGTATCTCCCCAGCCCCTTTAAAGTTATACTTTTGGGGCCCGGCAGGATGGCTCAGTGGTCTGGAGCGCCTGCTTAGGAGGGCTTGGGCGGCTGCAGGGACTGAGGTTCAATCCCCAGCACCACATGCTGTGCCAGCCCTGCCCTCAGGGCAGGCTGAGCCGGCCATAAAAATAAATAAACAAACAAACAAAAGTTCTGAAACAAGAAAAAAAAATAAAGTTATACTTTTAACTGGGTTGAATTTTCATCTGTTTCCATAGACTTGAGCTCATTTGGAGCTACAGACTGCTGGCTGGGGCCCCTGCCCTTTGGTGGTCAGAGTAGAGGCCTGGCTTCTCCACCTCGGCACCATTCCAGCAGCCCAGAGCAGCAGCTCACGGAATGTTGACCTCGTGCTCCAGAGCATGTTTTTAAAAAAACACATTAAGTAATTAAAACAAAGGTGGTCAGAGACAGGTAGTTCTGTCTGTTGCTGCTAAACGCCAGGCCGCAGAGCTGCTCTGAAGCCATCCGGATGCACAGAGCTCTGCTTTCTAAGAATATGTTTGAAAGAAAAGGGAAAAGCGCTAAATCACACACACACACACACACACACACACACACACACACACCACACCTGAATAATTGTCATAAAATCAAAATAAAAACATTCTGAATTTGAAACATGGCAGATGGGATAGCGAAGCATATGGAATAAGAGGAAAGTCTTTGAAAATAGAGTTATGAGGTAAAATAGTGGAAATTTTTAAGTTTTGGAAAGCATAAAAATGTATGTTTTTAAAGATCAGGTAAAGAATGTTTTCAGTGTGAGCTGTTGTCAAGCATGACTTTTTAGGGATCAGAAACTGACCTCAGGGCCCGGCGGGATGGCTCAGTGGTCTAAAGCGCCTGCTTGGGGAAGCTTGGGCAGCTTCAGGGACTGCGGTTCGATCCCCGGCACCACATGCTGCGCCAGCCCTGACCTTGGGGTGGGCTGAGCTGGCCATAAAAATGAGTGAATAAACAAACAAAGGTTCTGAAACAAGAATAAAAATAATAAATAAAAAAATTTAAAAAAAAAGAAAAGAAACTGACCTCAGATGAATTCGTGGGAAGGCTGTGACCCTGAGTGGAGTGGCAGGTGAGCGTGGGGTGCAGAGGCCTGAGCGCCCCACGCACCACGGTGGTGAATGCCACTGCCCACCTGGCTCCAGCCCACATGTCTCCACTCTGCATGCATAGGAGGCAGAGCGAGACGGATGCTCTCCTCCTGCTTTATGACATTTCCCACTGGGTAGTGTTGGGCTTTCAATAAACATGAAAAGTTTAACCATTAGTCAGAAATGATGCATAAGAAATACAGCTAAATAAATGCTTGGCCAACAAGTCCTTGCTTAACAGTGAGCACTTCCTTGCTGCTTTGTAGTTGTGCATGAGGAATTTGTGCCGAGTAGGGTCATTTGTAGTTGGGACACAAGCCTGTGCAGTCATGGATCTCTTACTTTCTTTGGGCCACCATAACAGGGTCACTGCAGGTAGCCACCCCACTCTGGGCTCCTGAAATCTCCCTAGAATTATGACTTACAGTGCAAAAGAACAGGGTAACTTAGGGTATGAGAGTGCTAAAATAGATTTTCAGGGGAGCTCAGGTTTGGAACAATAAGGAGCTATTTAAATGTTGCCATGGGGAGATTCCAAAGAGGATTCAGAACTTCACCGGGAATTCCAGGGGCACGCACTCTGAGCAGAGGTGAAAGCCTTCGCTGGCCAAAGAGGGCATTCCAGATCTGGGGGAGCATGTGGTGCTGTTCCTTAGCCACCCTGCAGGGCAGCTCTTCAACATTTGAGTTGCCCTTGCAAGGAAGTGGGCAATGAGTACGACTCACACTTGGACATGAATGTTGGCTCTGCACTGTCCCTTCCAGCAGTTCAGGGATTTCAGAACACTGCCACTTTCCCTGTCAGCCAAACACACAGGCTGCAGCCACACTCACTGCAGTCCATCTGCCCCCAGAAGAAGGAAAGTGCTGGGAGACAGCGATTTGTACATAAGTACATTTGTAACATAATGTGGGGTGGCATGAAGGATTCTAGTATGGTGTTGGTCAAAGGACTGATTCACTGTGAGACACAAAAAAAATTGGCGTTTGGGCTGCTAGGAAATAACATATGTTTAGCTTCAAGTTTAGGGTATGGTTGCAAGGCAGCTCCACCATTGAGAGAATTTACCTCAGTGCATCCTTTGTGCTCATGTGGAAATGCTGGGTTGGAGTGGGGCCTGGTTCGCCTCAGTGGGGTCCAGGATTGAGTGAGCCCCCAGTGAGGAGGGTCTGTGATGACTGAGGCCAGGGACCAGGGGCCTAAGTGTTAGTCCTGCCGCTTGAGGATGAGGAGAAAAGTCATTTGGTTTCTTTGAACTTTAATTTCCTTCTCTAGAAAATGCTTGGACTGTTCTTTCATGGCCCTGTTAGGCCTGGACACACACTCCCACACGGAAGTGCATGTAGGTGTGGTTCTCCACAGACAGGGACTATGTCATGTTCCCTGATAAGAGAGTTAGCACATTTGAGTTTTCAAGGTAGGGATTAATCACTAATTGGAGCTGTACCTTGAGCCTACCAAGTGTCTGCTATATTCCCTTAAGAAGTGAGAAAATGATACACATCCTTGTTGGTTCTCCTCACAGATGATTGTTTTCTTTGATGTGAGGCAAAATGAGATATAGACAGGCTTTCTTCACATTTAGAATTGTTTTTTCAAGTGACCCACTCCAGTCATTAGGCCTGGGCTTAACTTGCATAATGAAATCTCCCAGGCATTGAAAGATCCAGAGATGGCAATGTGGTGACCATTTGGTGTGAAAAGCAGTATGTTCTTCATTACAGTCAGGCCCTTGGTTACCTTAAAGGCAGAGTCAGTATTTTACATAAGCTGTAGTTAGTATTATCATGTCTCTAAAATTCTTTCCATGTGTGTGTAGCAGCCTGATGTTCAGGGCCGCACCACTGGACATAGTAAATGTCCCAGCCCTCACCCATGGAGTGTCCACAGAGGCACTCCTGTCCTGGTTTCGGTTTCTCAGTGTGTCAGGCCTTGCCCAGGGGCCTGCATGAGGTTACCGTGGGCCGCTCATCAGCTTTGGCATCAGCCAGGCTGGATTGATTGGTCAGCGCTTGCTAGAGAAACGTGCGACACAGATGAGCTAATGGATGAGAAGACTGGCTTATAACGGTCGCCACACAGTTGGATGAGGAAGCATGCAGAGGGCTTCTGCACACAGGAGGCTGAGGGTCCAGTCCAAGGTCTGCAGCTCACTGCAGTGCCCTGCAGGAGTCAGTATCCAGAGGTCCATGGGCCTGTGGTGGAAGGTACCAGAGCCGGGAGATGGTGCCCTAGCTGAAGGCCAAGCCTGGAGCTCCTCCAAAGAACCAAAGTGTGTCCATCCTCTCTCATATACCCTTGGTGCTGTCCAGGTGGGTCTTCTATGCCCTAAGGTGTGGAGTTGCTGAGCTGATATAGTTCAGCTTCTCTTAATCAAATGTCTCAAGCTCACACTATCAACCGTCACACAGATGATGTATCCCACTGGAGATCTGGTGTGGCAGAGATGGAGGAGAAGCGAATGCCACTGTGTTAGTACTTGTTAGGTGGTCCAGCTGCTAAAGAGCTCAGTGGATATTTATTTATTTATTTATTTATTTATTTATTTATTTGTGGGCCTGGGGATTGAACTCAGGCCCTTACACTTGCCAGGCAAGCGCTTAAAGTGCCTGCAACCAGGGGCCAGGGTTTAGATCCCTGGGCCTACTATGCTGGCCCTGCCTCTGAGGGCACTGAGACACAATAGACACTGGGTGTGATGGTGCACCTGTAATCCCAGCTCTTGGGTGGCTGTAAACAGGCAGATCACTAGGATTCCTTTTTTTTTTTTTTTTAAATTTTTTTTTTTTAGAACCTTTATTTGTTTATTCACTTATTTTTTTTATGGCTGGCACAGCCCGCCCCGAGGGCAGGACTGGCGCAGCATGTGGTGCCCGGGATCGAACCGCGGTCCCTGAAGCTGCCCAAGCTTTTCCAAGCAGGCGCTTTAGACCACTGAGCCATCCCGCCGGGCCCCGGATTCCTTTTTTTTTTAAGAATTTTATTTTATTTATTTGTTTATTTTTTTTCTTGTTTCAGAACTTTTGTTTATTTATCTATTTTCATGGTCAGCTCAGCCTGCCCTGATGGCAGGGCTGGTGCAGCATGTGGTGCCGGGGATTGAGCCGCTGTCCCTGCAGCTGCCCCCTAAGCAGGCGCTTTAGACCACTGAGCCATCCCGCCAGGCCCTACCTACATCACTAGGATTCTAATCTAGTAGTGAGACCATGAACACACTGTAGAACCTGCCCTAAAGAGTGTGTGTGTGTGTGTGTGTGTGTGTGTGTGTGTGTAAATATACACACACACACACACTTGGTAGGTGGTCAGTAGTTACAATAGGCAGGGCTGGAGGCAAAATAATATTCATAGAAAACTGCTCAACTTCATCTTATGTGGCTTTTGATTTATTTTACTATACATTTGTGGCTAAGACGTGGTCTTGCACCATAGCCTAGAAGTTCCTCAAGACTTCATGGCTAAAAGTTCTTTCACACAGGTGCTCCCTGTGGTGCTCGCGGCAGGTCTCCTGTTTCCAGCCCTCAACACTGAAGGACCTAGCATGCCTCCACCCTCTCCTTAGCTTGCTTACCCAAGGCAACCTTGCTTGTCTGAAGGAAAACTGGAGGTTTCCACAAGCAGCTTTGTAACTTTGGGGCATGGATTCTCCCGTTGAGCAAAAGCTCAGAAGAAAGTAAGAGTGTTTCCACAGGTACAGTGAAGCAAGATTCTAACAGACCCAAAACAGGCAGCATTTCAGTTGAGTCTGTACTTATTTTTTTCCTTCTTTGTTTTGTTTTTCTTTTCTGCCTTTGATTAGCTTACTACTGGGGAGTAGGTTTGGCAAGTAGCACTAACATATAGGAGCTCTCTTTCTCTAGCAAAATAGTTACAGGAGCTTGGAAATGTCTTTTGACATACTGCGTCTCTTAAAATGCATGACTTCTATAAAGTGATTATGTACCTTCCTTGATGAATTATTTATGCATGGTAAATGTAGCAGAAGTCATCCTTGCATCCTTAAATATATCAAGTACAGTGATGTGGCAACATTATCCTGTCAGTGGCCCTCTGACTTAGGGCTGACAATAGACTGCTCCATAAGAATCTTACTGGCTCTGGCAGCCCTGGGCTCTTGAGAGCCCTTCCACAAGTTGCTAAACCAGTCCTTCTGCCTCAGTCCCTTCATCTGTAAAGTGGGGACCCTTGTGATACCTGTTGTGGGAGCCGATGTGGTTGTGCTCGTTGTGCACTAAAACACTGCCTACTCACTTCTTTCCTGGTTGGTGCAAGGATGAGTGCACACCACAAGCTCGAGACCACAGGCCATGTATGTCACTGAAGCTCTTTCACGCTGGGCCCACCTTTATCAAATCAAGGGGCCTGAGTGTCTGTCATTCTGCTCCTGAGTCACCTGGGCTTTGTAATAGCGCTTTGTCGGTCCTAGAGCACATGTGGACAAAGATGCATCTTCAGATACCTACATAAGGGCCCCACCCACAGTGCACATCAGCAGCCTTGCTGGGCCCTCCTCAGTCCCCCAGGGCCCAGAAGATGGGATTTCTTACTGCATTTCAGCAGCATGCAGGGCAGTAGAAGCAGCCTCCCAGGAGCAGTGCCTGTCAGAGTTACCTTATCTGCAAAGAGCACACCGTCCACAGTCTGAGTGCTCCAAGCTGTGTTTCTGGTTGTTCACATCACCTGAACACTTTTCTGTCTATGTGGACGCCTCTTCCAGTAAACTGGTAAAGACTGTGTCGGAGTTTTGGGTCTGAGTGGACTCATGACCTGTGCTGTGCTTGGCACATACGGCACCAGGGCTGAGAGAGGATGGGGCTGTGGTGGATGGGGATATTGCTCCAGTGTAGGGCTGCGGCCTGGGCAGGGTTGCAAGCTCCTCTCAGTGTCCCATGCATGCCACTCCTTCCCCAAGTGACCACACAGGACAAAGGTGACTGCGGTCCTCAATGAGGAGAAGGTGTTGAGGACCAGAGGAAGCCAGGACACCATGGTCCAAATAGATTGAAGTGCAGAAGAGATTGAAGTGCAGAAGAGACAAAAGCTATTACTCAGAGAAAGATATTACTGAGGAATGATTCCGAGTAACACCATCTCTGTTGTTTCACAAAGTGCATCTTAATATCTGTGGCCTCTGTATTTATAGCTTTTTAAAGGTTCACTTGGATTTATAAATAATTAAACAATACTGGAGAACTAGTACCAGCATTAAGAGAGGACAAGTTTCTTTCTTAACTGCCTTTAAATATTCATCATAAAGATAAAAATTTAAAGTAAAATAAAACACTTAAAAAAGTAGCCAAGAGGCATCCAGAGACTTAAGAAAGATTACTTGCAGGAAACTAAAGAGCCAGACGCTTGTTCTGCAGGCCCTAAACTGTCTGGGTGATCGATCCCCTACCAAGCATCACCAGGGTCTTCACTGAAGCTCACCTCCCCTCCAGGTCTAGAAACGTGGGTGGTGGAGTGTGTACTTCCTGAGCAGAGCAGAGCCTAGACGTAGCAAGGAGCTTAGTGCGTTCCATGACCACAAAAGCTCAGCGTGAAGCTCAGAGTCTGGTCCCTGGACCTGTAGACCAGCAGTGGTAGGTAGAACAGTGTCCCCTGATTGTTCCTACCAGACACGAGGAAGATGGGGTAAAGGCAGTGCGGTAAAGGCAGTGTGGGTGCAGAGCTGCATCGTAGCGGGAGTGAACAAGCTCATGGGGTACAAGTGCCAACTGCTTCTGTCTGACGCTTGGTCCTGGTGCCCTGTTATCTGCTGTGTTCTGTGTGATGAATTTCAAGCATTTGTTCCAGAGCAGAAATAAGAAAACCATACAGGGTGAGCTGTTTTTATAACATCAGTAAGTGCTTTGAACATCTCGATAGAAAGTTGCTGTATGGTAGTTATTACGGATGAAAATCTGCCAAATATCAGCAAGAGGCAGTAAGAGACTTTAAATTTCCTGAGCCAAGTATTATTGCTGCAGTTGCGATGGACAGCTGGATGGGTGGACAGAGGGACAGATGGACAAATGCATTGGCCAGCCCTGAGGAGGAGCATAACTGATTCTGTTACAGAGGAGCCAGCCTGTGGGTTGCAAAAAGATAGTTCTGCTTGGAAAGTAACCTTTTTTGATTAGCGGCATAGCTGGGCTTGTTGCTTGTGGTGTTAAAGCAGAGATGAAGGTATTCTTTGATTCAAGCAAACATGTAGAAAATTGCCCTGGATTCTTAAAGTATAAAGCAAGCCCACCAAATGGAAGATGGTTCATCTGGAGGGCAAAGTTTAGAGGGGGTACTTTACTGGGGTTACTGCTGGTCTCAGTGGTCAAAGCAAATAATGTTGTGGCCATGTCAACTGTTATGCCACTAGAGTGACACATTTTCTCATCCACAGTGTTATGTCCTAAGCTGTCAGCAGACATTAGTTCTGCAAGTGGTGAAGCCCAACAGCCTAGAGGGGAGCTAGCCTTGGACACACGCTTTCTCTCCAGGGCTGCCAGCCGGCCCACATTCTTGGGTCATTAATATCATTGCAGGCCGTTGGTGAGATGAGCTGGGCCATGCACCTCCCCTACCCGTGAACTTTGTACTCTGACCCCCCTCGCTCCCTAGACTTTCCCATACTGCTACAGAAATTTTAATGAGTAAGACTTCTAGACCACAGCATGGGGCCTGGATCCTGGATTGTATGCTAAAAATAATTCAGTCCAGCACAGGTGACTTCACGGTTCAGGACATTTTCGTCAGATAGCATCACTTTCTCTGGGCCAGGAAATTGAATGTTTAAAAATCGGTATACTTCAACTAATAGGGACAATAGTGAGTTATGGTTTATCTTTAGAACTATTACGGCATTTTTTTTTTTAATTGTGAGTGTAATAAATAAATAAATAAATAAATAAATAAATTGTGAGTGTAGTCATCGCTATTGAAATGGTCATGTGGTCACCTATTTTTGAAACACAATTGCGTTCTCTGAGTAAGCGCAAGTCCGTATTACGGTTGAGTCTGCTGCATGAAGCTGGTCACTGTTTTCCCTTTGATCCTGAGGTTCTCACTCACTGCGGTGGCTTCATCTGAATTGCTGTGGCTTTGAGAAATGCCCCTCCAGGGGCTGGGGAGATAGCTCAGATGAAAGAAAGAAAGAAAGAAAGAAAGAAAGAAAGAAAGAAAGAAAGAAAGAAAAGAAAGGCCCCTTGAATGCATGGTGTGAAAAGTTTTATTTTTTATTAAATCATGTTGAAATTTTTTCACCTAATGTGAAATCTATTTGGACGAATCATCCTAATTTTAGTGATCAAATTTCAGACCTAGAAAGTAATGCTTTTCTTCCACTGAATTCATTAAAAATCCAGACACCAGGTAGTTGCAAGCAATGATTTTGAGGGGATATAAAGTAAAACGCTTCCTAAATAATTGTACTATGTTTAAGCACTTGGAGGGCAGCAGGGTGCAGTGTGATCTTTCTCCCAGAAGCATCAGGGTCCTGGGCTAGCTTGGAGTGGACAAGTTGAGCATCTTTGATCTGACAACCTGAAATCTTAAGCACCCTAAAAATCTTAGCACTTTTTGAGAGCTGGCGTGGCAAGTCTGTGCGAATGTCCCCCAGTGTCCAAAATCGGATTACCTGGCTCCACACAGTCAGCCAAGGAATGCTCAGCATTCTTTCCTTCACATGTACACATGTGTCAACATGCATGTGCCTTCCATGTGTTTCCCTCTGTGTGTGGCTCTTGGTTTCTCAAAACTGTGTTGCCAGGTACCACTCTGGCTCCTAGCGTCTTCAATGACTAAGCCAGGTACTTAGTCTTCATGCAGTTTTTTAGCGGCTAAAAGATGTTCTTGATAAGCTGTGATGGCACGAGTGTGTTAGCCATGGTGTTGGTGAGCAGGGGTGGTAACTACTCTCCCTACGACACCCCCAGTATCTGCATGGTGTCCTTTTGCCCTGTCCATGACCAAGAGAAACTAGTTAAGGAATAGCTGTCATTGAAATCTTTTAAATGCACATAGAAACCAGTGCAGCTCCCTGGAAAGCTTGAGGGGCATTTGTATCTTTGCAGTCTTCTGCTTCAGAGCGGCCACCAGTGGAGTAGGCCGGCATTGCTCACAAAGAAGGAATAAGACCAAGCCGGGCAATTCCAGCACGTCCAGTTGTGATTGCTTTGTGGCACCTCGTACAACTTTCAGGGCTGGAAAACAGGAGACGGAGAGGTCTCTGTTTAGGAATTCACTTTCCCTCCTCCCCCAAATCATGCTGCTTAGAGGAGAAACTAATTAATTGTGTTGTATTGAAGTCACTGAGGCTCAGCCAGTTATTCCTTCTTTATGCATGATTTGCTGCTTTAAAATTTCAAAACACAAGCTTAGCGGTGTGGTTTTAATTCAAGGGATTCTTTTCATCAAACCGGAGCAGCGTTTTGTTGGGCAAGAAACTTAAACATCCAGCTCTACCTTAGCTTGGATGATAGTTTCAACTGAATGGCTCCCCTTTCCCAGAATGAGAGCTTATCAAACATTCAGTGAGGTTTGGTGGTATTTTCCTGTGCACCATTCTTTGTAAAGGGAGGGAGGCCATTTTAAAGAATGCACTGTACCTCTTGCTTTAAGATAAGGCAGGTAGCATTACAGGGTGCAATGCTGTATGATTTGAAGCAGTGCTGGTATTTTTGCTCTTAAGCTAACCCTGCACCCCATGGAAAGTCACAGTAACACAGTCTGCATTCAGAGGGAAAAGCATCTGTAAGGGAATTTCTCCCCTTCTTCTTGGGCCAATTATGCACATTATACATATTTTGTTAATTAACGCCTCACAAGCCAGGCCTTTATTTTTGGCCCCTTGTGAGCACCATCCCTTGCTTGTTTCAGACATTTCTCCCTTGGAGTTTCTATCTTGAAAGATAACCATACTACTCAAAGCGTGAAGCTACCTCGAGCTCTGGAAATTGAATCCCTTTTTCTGTAGGCTGAATTCTGAGTTTGCATGACATAGTCCGAATTTCAACTGAGACAAGAAGCGGATAGATCTTAGCTTCCTGGGTTATGTGTTATTATTAGACAAGTACAATTTTTGTCAGCTATGTCTCCCAACCCCTGCCCTTACGCACAAAGGTGCAGAACCCTTTGTAGAAAAAAATATTAACCCAGTTTTGCATGTCATGTTGACTATACAGTCACAGCTCTGCTTCCCGTGTTTCTCACAGCAGTGGGCCTTTCTCTCCTTGGTCTGCGGGATAGCAAGCTCAGCCCGTCGAAGTCCACGTGAGCAGATGTAGTGCACGTGGACTCTATCAGCGGAGTGTTTTCTTAAAATGCAGTTTGCAGGATGATTGAATGAGGGTGAGTTAGGTTCAACTTTGTATAAAGATAAGGTGTTTATCGTTACTGTATTCTTCCCATAAGAACCTAAGAAGAGTCCTTTATAGTGTTGCTTTGTCAGTGCACAGGGGGAGGCCACCCTCTTTCCCAGTCCTCCTGCACGAACCCCACGTAAGGGTCCAGACGGACTGCTCCCTCTAACCAGCAGTCTCTCATCGCAAGTCATGTGGCAATGGGACCCAGGGTCCTCTTTAGCTGGGAGTGACTTTTGCCTCCCACATGCAGTTAGACCCCTCTGAGCAAAAGCTTTACAAAGCAAGCTATAAAATGCCTATGCATGTACTAAGCCTGTCTCCCAACTGGATGGGAAACTCTTAAGTAATTTTTAATTTTAAAAGGCTACTCTATCCCCTAGAGCCAAGGGGAGAAAAGTGTCTGGGCACTAAAAGCTTATGTATGCCAATGTTATTTTTGCCGTCTCTCCCTGGGTGATTAAATGCAATTTTATCCACTTACTAATCCTATGATTGTGGCTGCATTAGATTATGCTAGTGGACGGAAAGAAGAAAAACCAAGTGGAACGAGGTAACCCTGTATTTTTACTCTTTCTCTAAGTTAAAAGTTCCCAGGGCTTTCAGATGGACAATAAAAATAAGGACAAAATTGTCCCCTGAAATAGAGGACAGTGATGGTGATAGCTATCACTCCCGAGCAGGAGCCATTTTTTTTTTTTTTTTTTTAATCAGCTGCCACTTCTTGGTGCCCAGCTGAGTCCAGAGGAACCATGGCATCCACCTTGGGGTGGGGCTTACGGCTGATGCCAGGACGAGCCACCACCAGGGTGACACGTGGGCCGGGTCATTGTTAACTAGGGGTGGCAACTTCCCAAATTAGAATCCCCCTGGGTAAGAGGGAAGGCAGTCTCAACAATGGGAAGCAGTGTTTACATCAGATGTGAAATTGAAGTCACTGGGTGACCCTGGGCTCTGTGAGGACTGCCTCTGAGAAAGGGGCTTTTGGAACAAAATGGGTCATCTGGATTGTGGCCCCAGATCTTTCACCACGGAATTCAGAACGGTGGGTTATGGTGCGGCCTCCATTTAAGCAGCAGCCAGACCTGGAAATGTTGATTTAACAGCAATGAGTGTCTCCAGGCTTGCCCAGTGCTCTTTGCAGGGGCCGAGCCCACTTAAGGGAACTGAGGTGGAGTGGGCAGAGAGGCCACAACGCTGTGCAATCCCGGGGCGCTCTGTTAGCTGAGGAGAGTCAGGCAGTGTCCCTTTCAAGGAATGGGCTCCACTGCTGTCCCATGCTGGTCAGGGGAGCTGAGTTTCAGACTGCAGTGCACCTGGACCATCTGCGGAGTTCTTCATACTTGGGCGATATCTGGACATCCTCAGGGGTCAACCTGGGGGCCTGGGTCCATACTCCAGAAAGCCATCAGCCTATGATTCAGAACAAAAAAGGTCACCAGCCGAATGGAGGCCTCTGCTGCCCGGGGGCAGCCTGGACATCTTCCGTGGCTCTCCTCAGCAGATGCTGTTGAAGTTAGATTTTGATGTGACTCAGCTCCACATGGCCTGCCTTCTCCTTCCTAGAATTCCTTTAACTTTTATGCAGTCCAGGATGGCCTTGAACCCACTGGTATAGCCCAGGCTGGTGTCTCTGCAATCCTCCTGCCTCAGCCTCCCAAGTGCTAGGATTACAGGGGTGTGCCATCATACCTGGCTCTTCCAACTTTTTTTTTTTTACTTTTCAATCAGAAAGATTTTTTTTTCCCTCAATATTAATATAAACAAGGAAGGGCCGGCAGTGTAGCTCAGCGGACTAAGTGCTTGCTTAGGGAAGCATAGGGGCCAGGGATAGGTTCCTGGCCCCACCTGCCATGCCGTGTTGTGTGTCCCCCGTCCTGTCCCGACCCGTCCCGTCGTCCCGTCCCGTGTGTCTCCCGCCCCCACGCCCCCGCACGCTGAGCCGGTGATGGAGTCTGGGCGCGGTGGAGTGCACGCACCTAGAATCCCAGCACTTGTGAAGCAGGAAACAGGAGGATCACTATGAGCCTGACCTGCACCAAAAAAAGAAGAAACAAATTAATATAAAACAACTCTCTTTCTCCTCCCCCCCCCTTTTTTTTTCTTCTGTGCTATATTTCAGATACTGTATTGTCATTTACCAGCTTAAAATGTTTAGCAGAACAATTCCAGCTAAGTCAGAGCACTTTCACTTACAGGTGCATTTTAAAGCACAAGCAAGCCGGGCGTGGTGGTGCACGCCTATAATCCCAGCACTCGGGAGTCTGAGGCAGGAGGATCAGTGTGAGTTCGAGACCAGCCTGGGTTACAAAAGTGAGCTCAAGACCTGCCTGAACTGCACAGTGAGACCCTGTCTCAAAAAGGCAAAAAAATAAAAATAAAAATAAAGCACAAGCATCTGAAATCCTGGGCCATGTGGATCAGTGGCCCCCTTTTCTCTACAGGCAGATGTCCTAATTTTTCAAAAATTAAGTGAGACAACTCTGTTAACATTGAATTAAAGATTGCATGCTCTGCTGATACTGTCCAGAAAGTGTCTGCGCGTGGGAAAGCCCAAGTCTGAGGTCTCTGGAAAGAAAAGATAGCTTGAAATTGTAGCCACTTCTGTGGAGGAGGGAAAGGAAGGGCCAGATGCAGGAATGGGGAGGGTAGGCTCCTGATGCACAGGCAGTGTGCAGGTATTTACTTTTGCTTATCGGCTAATTGTGCATCCAGAATCTAGAGGCAGATACTGTCTCCTTAATGCCAGCCCCCTAAACAGGCAGTGGTCCCCTGTGTTCCCAGGCAAAGCTTGGTGTCAGCAAGTGTGCAACAAAGAGCTGAGCTGTGAGACTGTGAGGTGAAGCTGGTTCTCAGATAAGCAGGGAGACGGTCACGTGCACAAGAGGCAGACTTGCTTGGAAGGCGGACAGGGCAGTACACGTTGATCACTGGGGAGTGTGGCCACGATGACCCAGGCCCCCTTTGTCCTGTCCCCACTCGCGACTGTGGCTTTGCTGTCAGTGCTTGGGGACCTTGTTCATTGGCCCCTGTTTAGAGAATGAATAACGTGGTTGTAACAGATTAATGGCTTAGGGATTTCTTGTAAAGCAGGAACACCTTGTTTCACCTTCAGAGAGCTGGGTTAGGGGAAGACTTTGGTGATCAGAGGAGAAGATGGCTGAAGCTGGAGGTTCCCCTGCCCCTTGCCCTTCCTCAGGCACAGTATCGGCACTTTCCCTCTCGTCCCACTGGAGTCTGAAGTGTAATTGAAAGCCTGTGATTCATTAAAGTATCTGCAAGCTGCCCCTTGGCAGCTTTAGATTCACAGCTATTCAGGGAGCTCATCGGCCACAAGGGACACACAGTACTGTGTTAAGCAGAGAAGTTGGCTAAAAGCATAAATTACTGAAAATGGTACCAGGGGCTCCATCCTGCCCTTCTCCTTCCTGCAAAGCCCAAACAGGAATCTGGTTCCCAAAGAGAGGCAAAGTGGCCTTGGCCTCAGGCTCTGCCCAGGGAGAGGAGCCATGTATTCAACCTTCTCCCCACGGAGCTGCCCCACAGTGGCAGTGTGGTGCAGGAAGGTGGTGGGCTTGACAGTGGCCATCCTTCTGCTTGGCTTCTCTCCAGCTTCCCCAGGGACAGAGGGAAGATGTCGGCCTTTGGAGACTTGAGTTCTAGGGTACTTCTTCAGCCCCTTTTTGGCTGGTGGTGGAAAAGAATGGGGTGTGGGCAGCTCCCCTTGCGCTGTTTACAGAACTTGGATATTTGACAGACAGAGCATCAGGCTAATTGTTCTTGAAGCAGGAAATCTGCAGCAGAGGAAGCAGGTGTTGGGGGATGATTACCACGATTCCAAATTACTGCATTAACTCCAAGCTTGCTCAGGTTTGGCCCAAAGATGAGGGTTTGAGAAAGGCAAGATGCACTCCTTGCGCTTCTAGGGGGATATTCATGTGGTCCCTTATACTACAGGGGAATGCACTTGAGTATACCTGGAACCAGACAGCCCCATGCACCGGTGTTTCCTACATCCATTCCTCTTTATTTCTTTTTTCTTTTTTTGTTTTTTTTTTTCCGGCTTTCAGCATCCCATACTTTTAGAAGACTTGTGTGACTTAAGAGTGAATTCTTACTTTTTGAATTGTTTTCAGACATTTCATGTTCATGTAAACTTGGCTTATTGATTTCCTGATTTTTTCTTTATTTTTTTTGTTTTGTCCATTTTATTTTCAATCAGCTACATCAAATGGGTCTTTGGAGGGCCTGGATAACCAGGAGGGAGGGGTGTGCCAGACAAGAGCCATGAAGATCCTCATGAAAGTTGGACAAGGTAAAGACCGCCTGCTGCTCCACAAGGCCACTGTCAGCTGGTGTAGCCCCAGCTCACATGGCCCCAGTGGGAACATCTACACCTCCTCCCTGTCCTTCACGTGAAAGCAGACACCCTTTTGCAGATTTCCCCAACTTGATGTAAAAAGCTTCTGTTCTGGGAGATCTCTCCAAAAGCTAAGGTCAGCTAGGCAGAGGGTCTGTTACCTTCTAAAGTGTATTTCTTTTAAAAACAACCACAAAACCCACAAAAAAAACCCACCTTGATTCAAAACCCAAGGCATGTCTCTGCAGTTTGCTCATTTCTAAAACATGACTGCTGGTGAGCTGTGTGCATTGTACTTTTTCTCCAAGATAACCTATTGTGCAGGAAAAAAAGACTTATTGTTTTAATTAGAAATTGATATAGTAGTCACTCAACTTGCTCAGTTAAATTGAAATGTCACCTGCAACACTGCCTGCCAAATGCAAGATTCCCTATAGTTTGCACAGATGGCCCACCATCCAAACCTCTGAAATAACTAGTGTGACCATTTTGTCTTAAAAGGAAAATTATATTCTTGTATTTCACAGTGCTTTGCATAGAGAATTGTATGTTCACTGCTATTCATGCTTCTTGATACATATGTAAGCCTAGACACCCTTAGATATCTGTACTGTAACTAATGGCTTGTTTTCCATATAGATGCCAGTTCTTCTGGGTCAACCAGGAACAGTGGTCCCACGAGACGTCCAGAGCTAGAAGCTGGTACAAATGGAAGGAGTTCAACAACGAGTCCCTTCGTAAAACCAAATTCAGGTGCGCCAGTGTGGTTTGGCAGCGTGGTGGTCAGTGTGTGCCCCATTCTTAGCAGCCTAAGAGGTAGAGCAGGGTCCAAACGCTTCTACCCCATTGGATTAGGTAGTTGAGTCAGACATCAGAGATCTTGGCTTCCAGTGAGTCATTATTAATTACACTCTGTGAGGCGAAGGGACTCATTCCCATGAAAGCCTTCCTATCGGAAGAGCAGAACGCATCAGATGGAGGAGCCAGTTATTAGTGCTACTGTGGCAGACCACAATTCTCATTGGCTTACACTTCATCAGGCCTGCTGTCAACACCAGCTTAAAGCTAATGTTAATGTATATATAATTAATGCTCTAATCCCTCATCTAATTATATGTAATCCACAAAGAGTCAAACCGACCCTCTCCTGAATTTTAGATGGTAACAGTTTAAAATACTACATACTATTTTTTTTTTTTCCTGTCACATTTGCTGTATATAATCAACAGCTCCCTGACCAGTGTTTAAAATAGCAGCTAAGACTGACTGTCATTGAACTTCATTTCTTTAACACTCTTGGAACAAACAGCCATGCATTTGTTACTGTGCTAATAATGAATTTTTCATCCACTGAGCGGACGTCAGCAATTTTGTATTAGAGAGCTGTGTGCTCGGTTGGTAGTGGGACGGATTTAGCCTCCGCAGCAGAATTCTGTCGCTTTCCAAGAGTCAGGGAGGGAAGTTGTTATTTCTGACTTTCAATGACAAGACGTGTCAAATTCTTGTGACAAACTGATAAATGGATAATATAATGATGCCAGCCAATTTTTAGTGCTTAACATTTGGGTTGGCAGTCTGTTCAGCGCAAGTGTCTGCAGCCTTCCAAATATATTTTAAGTGTAAATCAAATAATACAAACGAGTTACGAGTTGAACCTTCTCCCAGCCCCGCGCTTCTTCCCGCTGTCATGGAGGAGCTGGGCTCGCTGATGCACAGAAGGCTGCCTCTTTGAAGACGTGCTGGGAATGCTGGGAGTGCCGGCCCACCGGAAAGGGGAGTGGATTCAAGCTGCTCCCTGCTTTCCTCCCCCTGCTGGTGCCTCAAGTTCGAAGATGAGACAGCTCAGGGGGGGCTATCGCCATTTCTGCCCCAAGCATGTGCTTGTCGTGGGTGAAAGTCCCTCTAGATCTGTCTCTCTCGACTGATTGCTGCTATTCCCAATTAAACCATTAGCTAATTCAAAAAAAATTTTTGAGTATCATTAAATAAGCTTTTTTATTCATCACTTCTTTTCTCGAGAAAGGAAGGGAAAAGTGAGACGTGCCGCAAAGCAACTTGAAAAGAGAAAAGTGTATATACGTGGGGTAGGCAAAACTCATAAAGTGATAACACCTAGGGATGGGTCCTGGAGCCCGAGGGGGAGGGGGCTCAGCCATGGGGGCGCGGGGAATCAGACTCAGAGGGCATCCTTCCACAGCATCCTCCCTGTAGTTCTGGGCCTTACACAGAGCATGGGCAGCTGGCACTAAACCCAGCGTGAGGGGAGGACCCGTTTTGGTGCAGTCCCCCTCTTGAGCATGGTCGATCAAGTGCCTTGAAAGCTACCGGTGGCCCAGAGGACCCCAGTGACCGAATCTATGCCTTTCCCGCATCCACAGGTTCCAGTACCGACGGCAGCAGTGCCGGACATTCGGGGAACAACCTCCTCGGTTCCGAAGTGGCCTTATTCGCGGGGATTGCGTCTGGATGTATCATTTTCATCGTCATCATCATCACACTCGTGGTCCTGCTTCTCAAGTACCGCCGGAGGCACCGCAAGCACTCGCCACAGCACACGACCACGCTGTCTCTGAGCACACTGGCCACGCCAAAGCGTGGCGGCGGCAACAACAACGGCTCAGAGCCCAGTGACATTATAATCCCGCTCAGGACTGCGGACAGTGTCTTCTGCCCTCACTACGAGAAGGTGAGCGGGGACTACGGGCACCCGGTGTACATAGTCCAGGAGATGCCTCCGCAGAGCCCTGCCAACATTTACTACAAGGTCTGAGGGCCGGTACTTTCCCTCCCAGACCTGGGTGGCCACGCCTGGTCTGACTGAGCCAGCCGCCGGAGAAGCCCTGAGCTGGACAGATTTCTAGCCTGTAGCATTTTGGCCTTGGTGACCGCACATCTTCCCCGGGAGCTGGAAGACTGTGGCCGGAGCACCACTTGGATGGATGGCAGTGTGTCCCCAAGCCATGAGCTACAGCTGCACAGGCCTTGCCAATGCCCAGGGGACACAGGGCATGTGGACAGGCCTCTGCTGGGTGTCTCCCCGTCCCTCCACTCGGACCATAAGTGAGGCTTCCCACCATCACTCTCGCCCAGTCCTCACTGTCTCACTCCTGTTCCCCGGGCTCTACCACCCTGCACTCAGCCCTCACCCCACATCCTGTCCTGCGTCACTTATGGGACACGCCGCAGCGGCCCACGCTGGAGGAGCAGGTCCCCTGTGGAAAGCTGGAGGGTCCCCAACTGGCATCAGCAAGGAAGAGGAGGGGAGGGCTGGCTGCCTCCCACCCAGAGAGGGATGGAGGGAGGGAGTCCAGCCCCATTCCACGGCACTCGGGCTCAGCCCAGGTGCAGGGGGACTGCAGAACCAGGGGCAGTGGGGCGGCCGGGTGAGGGGCGCGGCCACCTGCTCAGGCAGGGCAAGACTATCTCGGTACTGGCAATAAGACGCATAGCTGCGGAGCTGTAGGGAGTCGGTCTGCTGAGGGTGCGTGGAAGCAGACCCAGCTGCTATATGTCTCACATTTTATGAAACACAGGGAAAGCATTTAGGATGGCAGACAGCCAAATCTGACCTAGATGTCGAGGAGCCAAAGGTCCAGCAGGCAGGCTGTGGGTCCACATCCACGGGCATCAGTCACGAATTCTCAGCTAGGAAAATGTAGGTCAGAACCCCAGGCCCAGGGCCGGTCCTTCTCGGCACCTGCCCGCCTGCCCCGTTGAGCCTTACGCACTTTGGTTTCTGGCGGTGCTGTCCGGGCTGCAAGCGAGCAAGCGAGGCTGCAGGAGGGATAGGGTCTAAGTGAAGCACATGGCAAACCTCTCCGAGTCCTTAAGACGGAAGTCAATGATGATGTCAAGGGTAGAAGGAAGGTAGGACATATTTATAATAGGTGTATAGGACGCAGGGGATATGAGATGAAAGATTTTTACTAATATATATTTTAAGATTGCACACAGTACACACCAGAAGATGTGAAATTTATTGTGGCAGTTAAACAATCCTGAGGCTCAGTGCTTTAAAAAAAAATTTTTTTTTAAAGACAAAATGGGACAGCTCCTGGGGGAAAAAAAAAATTAAAAAACAATAACCACTCCAAAAGTAACAGTCCTAAGAGCTAATAGAAAAATGACAGTCCTCTGAAGGCATCTCACAGAACTGTAGACTAGCAAATACAAGCCCAGCACCAGAGAACAATGTGGCTGTGTCCTTGTTGGGGGAGGACAAGATAGCGCAGCGCCCCTGTCTGTGGTGGGCTTTTCCTTGCCTCCTGGGCTGAAGTGTTCTCTAAAATCCAGCAGGTCACTCAGAGAGGGTTCCACATAGTGGCACACCCCCCTCTCTTCACCTTTCCCCCCTCCCATTCCCACCCCTCGAGGAAACCGAGGAGACAGGAAACCTACTTTTTATGTGCTATGCAAAATAGACATCTTTAACAGAGTTCTGTTACTATGGTAACGCTTTGCTTTCTGAATTGGGAGAAGAAAAAAAATGTAGCGACAGCCTTTGGAGGTTCTCAGACCTCCAGTGAGCGCCTCCAGAAGAACGCGTTGTCGCAGAAATGATTATTCCCCATTTCCTGAACCTGAAAATGTTGGTCCAAAGCGCGTGTGTGTATGTGTGAGTGGGTGTGTGGCGTACATGTGTACATATATGTATAATATATATCACCAATATATATTATATATATCTATATCATAGTTCTGTGGGGGGTTGCCATGGTGACCGGTCACAGTACGTATGTAATTCTTCCTATCACCCTAGCCTCTCTGTGCATCCATACAAGATTTTCTGGTAAGCCATCAGAAATTCCTCATAGGATTGAGGAGAGGGACGAGGAGAGAAAACGTGGCAAAAAAAAAAAAAAAAAAAAAAAAGTCTGATTTTTAATGAAATCAAGTGTGTATATCGGTTGGCTACCTTTGGGTTATGTGCTAAACTGAAAAAAAAGAATAATAATAATCAGCCAAACCGGTGAAGAGTTAACTGGAACCAATTGAAAAATGGAAGTGTTCTGTGCGTCTGTTTCGTGTCTGGTGCAAAACAAATGACAATCTACCAACGGTCCCCTTCTTTGGAGTTGGTTCCGCTCTGGAAAGTTACTGTAAATGCCTTGTGTTCTCATCCCTGGTGTTCGGGATCACACCATCATGTTTAAGTGAAGAAGGTGTAAATAGGTTCCGAATTTGCTGTCCTTGGATTTGGGGTGTTGCAGTAGCCTTATTCACGTTTTTAATAAAAAAAAAAAAAAAAAAAATACACATGAAAACAAGACAGAAAATGGCTTTTCTTATCCAGATTGTGTACATAGAGCAATGTTGGTTTTTTATAAAGTCTAAGCAAGATGTTTTGTATAAAATCTGAATTTTGCAATGTATTTAGCTACAGCTTGTCTAACGGCAGTGTCATTTCCCCTTTGCACTGTAAGAGGAAAAAATGGTATAAAAGGTTGCCAAATTGCTGCATATTTGTGCCGTAATTATGTACCATGGATATTTATTTAAAATTTCGTTGTTCAATTTGTAAGTAACACAGTATTATGCTTGAGTTATAAATATTTTTTTTCTTCCTTTGTTTCATTTTAATAGCCTGTCGTAGGGTCTCAGTCTGCTTTAGTTCCACATCACAGTTAGCTCCTCAAACCACAAGATCCGTGAAGTCACATTCCACGTCTGTTTCAAAACTGAATTTGTTCTTAAAAAAATAAAATATTTTTTTCCTATGGAAAAAGCGCCTTCACAGCATTTTCCTTTTCTTTTTCTTTTCACTTTTTGCTCTGTTTCATTTCTTATTTGGTTTCACCCTCAGGATTCTGTTTCTCTAACATTGCCGCGTGCCAGGGAGGAGAGCTGTGAGCATTCATGTGCTCACTCGCCTCCTGATTTGAGGAAGGGTTGCTCGGGTTCTTGCCATCCTGAGCAGGACAGGTGTGGGCCTCAGCCCTGCATGCCTTGTGAGGAGCCCCCGCAGAGCAAAAGGGGAAGTGACTTCTGTTTGCACTGTGGCCTGACTCCGTTTCCGCTACCTGTCCTTTCCCTCTCACTGGGAGTGAGATGGGTTGGGCAGATTAGGGAAGTGCCTGGTATCAGGGAACAGGGGGTTCCTGGCCCTACAGGGAGGAGGAGGCCAGGCAGCCTCCCCAGGAAACACTCATGGGATGTTGGGTTGGGAGCCATGGTTCTTTCAAGTCTTAGCTCTTTATACTGCTAAATGGGCTCTATTAAAAAAAAAAAAAAAAAAACATTCCAGGAGGCCTATGGTTTTGTTTGATGATCCAATAGTTGCTTCATCTCCCTCCTCAGTTCCATGAAGCCCAGTTGTCCAAGGCCAAAACTCAAGGTTCGGGGTGCAGTGTCCATCCCAAGTTAGCTGGATGCTTGACCCCACGTAGCAAGAATTAGGTCTCACAGGGGCAGAACAATGGCATTGTGTGCTCCGCTTTGTGTTGCAGTGTGAATTTGGGACAATGTGGTGCCACGTTTTTACCCTCACTTCTGACACCACAGCAGAGTCCACCAAGCTTGATTCAGAGAAGCAAGCCACATCCGGGGGCCCCCAGGGGAGGCATCATGCCTGCATAGTCTTATTTCCAAGGGGTCCAGCGGATGCCCCTGGTCAGTCTGAAAGGCCAGGCCCTAGCAGGGTGCCCTAGCAGCCCACGCCCACTGCTTTGCCTCACTGCCCATGGCTGTGAGCTGCCTGCTGGAAGAGCTGTTCCTCCAGACACTGGGGAAGGTGCCCAGGGGATGGAGGAGAAATGAACCTGAGAAGGTCCCTTTGACGTAGCTGCTCCCCACCTGCCGCCAGGACAGCTAAAGTCCAGGGTGTGCAGTGTACTTTTGCACTATTGGCAGAAAAAGGCAGTTCTCTTTTTCATCAGGATAGGGAGTAGATCTTATCTTCTCTGGTGACCTAATAGATATCTTCCCCAAAAAGTTAAGGATAGCATGTCAGGACAACGCTGGGTCACAGCAGCACAGTGCATAAGAGCAGAATCCTGGACATCCATGTCCACTGGCCAATGAATGAATGAACATGTCTACTTACAACAGAGAATGACTGCTGGGAAGGATGAAGTTTGCAGGGAAATGAATGCACCACGGGCCTGTCATACTTAGTTACATAGACCAGGTACATTAGCCTAAATGTCGACATGGCTTCTCTTAGATGAGACAACCAAAAGATAAATAAAGAGCCGAGTGAAAAGAGTAAGAAGTGGGACATCTTGAAGTGAGAAGAGGATGAGAGATGGGGTGAACCAAGGGGATAAGAAAAAATTTTAAAATGGAGATAAAGGGCAACCCACTTGGGACACCTGTCTCTCTCAGAAGCTTTGCTTCCCCAGGAAACAGTTCTCTTAAAAAAAAAAAAAAAAAGAAAGAAACAGAGGTAGAGTTCTTGCAAATGAGAAGGGAGCCGAGAGATGCGAGGGCAGGGAGGGAAGAGAAGAGAACTGGTGTGAAATGAACATGCATCATGTGGCCCTGCAATTGGTTCTGTGAATGCAGACTATTTAAATTATCAATGAAGGAGAGATATGATAGGCATTCCTCACCGTGGTCCAGTACTTCGGTTCAGCATGGATCTTAGTGGATTTGGAATTTTGCTATGGTAGTGACGCCATCCCCTCACCTGCAGATGACTTACTTTCCAGTGCTATCATCACAAGGAGCACTTCCAACCCCTGCTCTGATCCAGGTCAGGGACCCTTCATCAGTCAGTGGGGAGGAGGTGGCATGGGATGGCAAAGTTTATGTGTACTGGGATAGTAAGCGGGCAGAGGACTTGACGTTTTCATGACCCACATGTGCTCCAAAGCCAAGGACATACCCAGCTCAAGATCTCCTAAGAATCATTCTTCACTGTTCCATTACCCATAAACCTTGCCATCCCATGCCACCTCCTTCCCACTGACTGGTTAAGGATTCCTGACCTAGATCAGAGCAGGAGTGGGAATATATATATATATATATATATATATATATATATATATATATCCCTGCTATGTGGAATTAAATTATATGGCAGTGGAGACAGTAGCACCCCTTAGTGGTCTCTTGCACATTGTGTGTGGTGATGAAGAAGAGCAGGGGTTTATCTCTGTCTCCAGTCCTAGGCCTGAACAGGGTCCCCTACCAATCAAGAGGAATGGACTCTACATCAGTGAAGGTCGTCTTAGTGTTTTTGCAAGATTTGAAGTGAGGCCAGAAGCAACTAACACTGGACAAAAGCCCAACGTCCTCAAGCTTCTCACTGTCTGGGTATCCCGTGGCCAAAGCTCTGGGCACCAGGCGGGTGACATTCCCCTAACAACCTGCTTCTGTGGCCTGGAGCAGGGCCCATCTTCATCCATTCCTAGAATGGAAATCCAGAGTATGGAACTTGGTGACTTGCACATGCTGGGCCACTGGGAGCCAGCATCCCAGGTTCTTGGCCCTTAAGCCCTGATGGCTTATCCGGATCTTTCTTTACTCAGGTCTGCACGAGCCTGGCTGCAGCACGTTTCACGCACTGCTTACTTTGACGTTTCCCCACAAGCCACAGTGGTGCGGTAGGTGGCTGTGGGGTTCTCCCACTCGCCCACCTGGCCCAGCTTCACTCTGTCTTCCCCGTAAACCTGGGAAGAGCAGCTATTGCTTTTCATGCGGGTGCACATAGCAATTCCTCATCCTCTTGTATTGTTTATGCCTCCACAGAAAGCCGTGCAACTGGAAAACATCTTTTAGCTGATAATAGAGCTATTACTTTCCAACAAAGTGCCATTCATGCCTAATAAAGAGATTAGAGGGTTTGAGTATGTATTGTTGTTAAAGATGTAAGAATGCTTTATCGACAAAGAAAGTAGAAATTAATGTCAATCGGTAGGGTCCATCACAGAGGAAGGGAAGGGGCATGGAGGAGACCCTGTCAGTTTGTCTGTCCTCCAAGGAGTCCCAGGTGCAGTCCTAGATCTCTTCATTCTTTGTAACTGAGTAATTAGCATCTTACTCCAGTTGCTAAGATGAGAAAAGACCATGCCTCCAAACTCCTCTGTCTGATAGGGAGTAGGGCTGGCATAGGTTCCTGCTCTGGGTGGCCTCACAGGACTGCCCCACCTGGAACACCTGTCCAGAAAATGCTGATTTCAGATGAGCTGCTGATTCTCAAAGCTGACGAGCATCTCTCCTAGGCCTTCTCCTGGACCTGGAGGCTTCCTACGCTCTAACTCAATTCCATGTTGTGCTTTAGCAGTCCAGCTAATGAAACAACATGCCAAGAGCGTTTCTGCTTCCCGACGAGAAGACATGCAGAGTTGGGCAGAGGCCACCACAGAGAGGCAGAGACAGTGCTGGCTTTGGCCATGCTCAGCTGAGCCTCTTACTGAGCAGCCACACCACAAGCAAGGAGGCCACCCTAGGAGAGTCGAGCTTATTTGCACATCTAGAGACTCAAGAACCAACGCAGACCCTCACTTCTTCCCTCATAAGATGCGGACTCCTCTGCCCTGGTATGCCAACTGGTGGGCAAGTAGGGGAGATGACTGCTGAAAGATAGGGCTGCTTCTAGTGCCAGCTGAATCCAGTCAGTGGCTCAGAAACTCTCACGAGCCGCCTTCAGCCTTCCAGATGCTCATCTGAGAGGAAGTCGTGAGGCCGACCACTCTCCATGTTTCTGATCCTCCAGCATCTTTTAAAAAATGAACCTGCAAAGAGCCTCCTTTGCATCTGCCTGTCTTCTGTTTCTGTGGCTGAATTTCTTTCCTCTTACATCTTTCATTCCATGATGCCAAGTGGCTGGTGAAGATGCTAAATTTAGTACAAATGCTCTTGTGCTTCCAAATGTCCTTGGAGTTTGCCTTCAGTGCCTGCCTCTGGCTATAAAGGGCAAGTCAAATACTTTCCCATTGGTTTCCAGCCCATACCACATTATGGTGTGTGTGTGTGTGTGTTTGTGTGTGTTTGTGTGTGTATGTGTGTGTGTGTTGGAGAGGCTGTCTCTTGGCTGTAACTGGTAGTTTTCTATAGCTAGTTCTGAGGAGAGAATCGCACAGGCCCTTGTGTATGCGACCAGTGGTTAGCATGAACCCAGAAACACCAGGGCAAAACTTACATTCTGCATGCCTGGAAGCTTGCCAAAGTGACCCCAAAGCTCAAGACCCTGAGCCTGAGGCCCCTGCTCTGAGCCCGAGGCCCCTGCTCCTCCCGCAGAGGTCAGACCTAGCTACTACTCCCTCTTGTTCCAGGGAAGGGCTGCTGTCCACTCTTAACTCAGAGCAAAGGTGCTGCCAACCACATTGTGGCTTTCTGCATTTATTGCTCCACGCTACTGGCCAAGACTGGAACTCACCACTTTCAGAAACCCTTGGGTCAGGAGTTTGAGGCCTGTGAGGCGGTAAAAATGTGGGCACATGAAAAGATCTGCCAGACATGGCTCATGTCTCTGAAGAGGAAAGATTGACACGGTGCTGAGCTGTGAAAGATGCACCTCCCAGTCCTTCTAACTTCTGGGCCTTGCTGCAGAGACTAGGTCTGGGCAGCAGAAAATTCCAAAATAAAAATAGTGGGAAACATCAAGAGACCGCATCAGCTGTGTGAGGTACACATAGCTGGCATCCCAGCCCTCTGAGAGGCTGCAGCGGGAAGAGTACAAGATTAAGCCCAGCCAGGACACTTGGGCAACTTAGTAAGAGCTTGTTTCAAAATAAAAATTTAAAAGTTGGAGATACAGCTTGGTGTGAAGACCCCGGATTCAAGCCCTAGTACTGTAGGTACAGAAAAGGCAGAGAGGCCATGCACAACTTGAGCAGTGGGGCAGGCAAACCCCTGCACATGGCATGCATGGAGCAGCAGTCCCTGGAAGGCAGTGTCCCCACCCCAGACCAGCGGGGTGGACCGAGGAGCACACTTGCTGGGCATCTCCATCAGACCAGGCCCGGAGAGTGCATGAACACGTGCTGGAGAACTTTCCAGCCCCTGCCTTGTGTTTCAGGGATTTATTGATGCTATGTGTCAGATCAGATTCTAGAAAAGTGTGGGAAACGTGGCCACAAAATTTTCCTCAGCAGCACCTCCAGCAGAGCAGAGACCACGGTGCTATCCTGAGTCCAGCCTGCCTGGGACAGCCCCATTTGGGAGCCCCCTGAACTCCTGAAGATGCAACCCCTACGCAAGCCGGAGCGTTCCAGATTTCAGAGGTTCCTGCCTCCTGGCCTGCCAGGGAGGACAGCTGGAGGCAAGATGGGGGCACGGGGCTGGGTGGGGTTAGTGATACTTTTGCTTTGTTTTACTTTTCTTAGCATTTTACTTCTAAAACTTTCAGAGAATTGGAAGACAGATTCAACAGGTGTTCCACCAGCTCTGAGCACCCTGCATGTCCCTGGGAGCTTCTGTCTTTGGCATGTACCTGTGCGTGCAGAGGCACGTGTGGCTGCATACGAGCTATAATGAATGCATATGGAGAACACTAAAAGTTCGCCACGAATCCTCCTCTGAAATCTCCCGGCCACGCTACTTTGGCCACTCAGTGGCAGCTCTGGAGTCCTCTTCCATGAATAGCTCCAGTTGTCCTGTCTTGGCTACCTTGCTCTCCTGAGTGGATTAAAGCCACTTCCCTTTCCTGGCCATTGCAAGCTCCTGGGGAGGTGCCAGCAGTCATCTAGCACTGGATCTGTTGAAGAGTAGGATGGACGAGGACACAGTGTCAGGGCCTTCAGAGCCACTGTATGGCACCAGGCAGCAGCATTCGCTATATTTACTATCCATCCTGAAGTGGGATTTACAGAGCCACCCCTTTGAATTGCCCCTGTTGTCCCTGTTCTGCTACAGATAGCGTTGGCAGTTGGATCCTGTAATGAGTTATGTCACCCTGTTGTGCTGGACTTATAAGGCTCTGTCTTCTGTTGAGGCTAAGTTAGTAGTTATCTTTGACATTTTTTTCTTGCTTTTGTACCCTTCTTCTCTCCCTATACCCCTAGTTTCTAAAGGCCAACCCCCCCCCCCCGGCAAAATATATATGACTACAGACTTTTCTCTATTTTAATGCTCAGCACTTTGGACTTGAGTTCAGCAGGGCTGCTGTGCATCTGATATCCTGGAGATAACTCCTCCTGTCACTTCCCTGTGGTCTCTCTGGTCTTGGATTCTGCAACACTGCCTCATAAAATATGGGGGGACACCAGAGCTGCTGTGGCTAGTCACAAGAAGGAAGCAAAGAGGGCTCTGAAGGGGATTCATGATGAGGTGTCTCTTCATTTGATAAAGAGCTGGAAGAGTCGAAGCTTCGTGGCATGCCCTGCCAAGTGCATGGCATGGCCTTCTTGCTCCCTAGCAACTTGGAATGAAGACCATCCTCACCCACTTAATGTCATCTTCAGCCTTGAAAACACTGATAACTATTTCATAATGTAGTCAACCAGCTAGCCTATGAAAATTGTCTTCATTTTTAAAATGTTTGTGCATAAATATTTAACTCTTCAGAAAAATACTGTTAGAAAATGACCACCACAGAGATCACATTTGCACAACGCTCTTCCTCTTTTAGACAAACAATGCATCTGCAGACCTTTCATTGTGCGCACATTCAGATCTTTTTATGACTTTATTTGTTTATTTATTTTTATGGCCGGCTCAGCCTGCCCTGTGGGCAGGGCTGGCACAGCATGTGGTGCCGGGGATCGAACTGCGGTCCCTGCAGCCGCCCAAGCTTTCCTAAGCAGGCACTTTAGACCACTGAGCCATCCTGCCGGGCCCCCTCAGATCTTTTAAGAAAACCACACACAACCACCACAGCTCGTTGGAACCATCCTTTCACTTCTTTGAAGTCTTTGTGAGACAATTTCATTTGTATTGCTCTTTTCAAATTATGTTTTCAAGCTTTCATGTTGTGTTTCATGTTCACACTGCACTGCATACCTGTATGAAGACCCCACACAGTGCCTGTAAAGCAACCATTGGTCAGAACAGCAGGGGTGTTAAATTCTAAATAGTATTAAAGGACACACTGCCCTGGATCACCCTCAAAGCACTTCCTCTTGCTCAGACGCACTTGACCCATGATCCTCGCCCTACCTCTCTCTGAATAATCTCTAGATGTCTTATTTTATGCATGTCTTCATGAGCTGTCATCGCAAATTCAGGTGTTTCCTTATCCACATTATACAACCCATCTAGTGCTTCATGGCTTCTGACTCTTCCCCAAAGTCAGAAGGACCATGCAAGGGAAATGGTCTGCATTGATTAAGGACGTCAAGATATGCACTGCAGGAAAGAGGACTTCAGTATGGCTGCAGGAGGTGTGAAGAATCCTGGGACAGATTCAAAGCCAGGGGGAGGATTTGGAGGGAGGCAATGTGGCATTTATTGTAATGATTTTTTTCTTTAAACATTCACCATATTTTTAGATCAAACTTTGTAAGTACAATTATCAAAACATTGGATAAACTACATCAAATTTGTACTCTAAAAAGTGTGCATATATTCAAGGCAAAATCCCTTCAATTCTACAACTACTCAGTGCTCTGGGACTCTTCCGGCACCTAAGCCAGGAGCAGGAAACTCTCTGGATAAAGGTGGCTCAGTCAACTGTGGGGAGAATTTCACTTTCTGGAACAATGGGTCACATGACCTGAATGTAGCCCAGGGGAAGCCTGGCTTTAATGCGGAGGAGAGAAGCATAGACGCCTCTTGCTCTATCTCCGTGGTGACCACTGCCCCTGGAGAATCGCGCTGTGTAGGCTCCACTTCCTGAGATCTGTGTCTCATGCCATGGAGATGATGGGTTGTTCTTGCTGTTGTCCTGGAGGAAGGGACAGCCCACTGTCCTGTGCCACGGAGGGAGAAGATGGATACTGAGCTCAGATAAGAATAAAGGATTGGGTACAGTCCTTGGCACTAAAAGCAAAAAAAAAAAAAAGGATTGGACCACTGCTCAGGGTTACAACATATGCAGCCCTGGCCTGGATCTTGCTTTAGGTTGTGGGTGTGACCTGGTGATACCCAACTGCTACCTAGCACACGTGCATGTGCACTCCCACCACATCCAAAGTAAAACTTCCCACAGTATCTGTCATGTCCTAGGCAATATCATCTGCCATATTGTATACTTTACTGCTGTTTTGCTTTTTCCAAAAGCAACCTGACTTTTGTAACTTTCCTACAACTTCCTGCACGTCCAGAGTTTTGACCTGAAGCACTGGTAGGAGGTAGGAGGGCTCTGTGATGCTGCAAGGCAGGCGGTTGACCTAGGGACACCCTGAGCAGCTGGGGACAAGCATGCACTCCTGCCCCTGGAGGCTGGCTCTTGCCTCCCCTCCCCTTCCTTCCCCTCTCCTCTCCACCCCTTCCCTTCCCTTCCCTTCTGTTAGGGTTTGTGTCTAATTGTCCCCCAAAAAAGCTTCATACAGCCATGGGGTGGGAATTTCTAGAGTATGAGATTAACTCATGATCCACTGGGATTATGGGTGATCCAAGGCTGAGATTATGGTTTATAGCACTGCTAGGATTATGGGTATGTTATGCCCAGCCTGAGGCAGAGAGCCTGAATGTAATATAAGAGAGACTTCCTCTCTGTTCCCATTGTTGCTGCCACTCCTCCCTTGGTGTCTCTCTGCCACCACCATGAACTGCTGCTCTCTGCCATGTGCCACTCTGCCTTGGAGCCAGCTGAGAATGGGCTGAAATCTCCACTAACTGTGAGCTAAATAAACCTTTCCTCCTTCATTTTTGGGTGTTGAGTATTTGTCCCAGCATGAGAGAAAAGTAACAGAGACACCTTCCCTTCCCTCTCCTTTCCTTTCTTCTGTTTTCTTTTTCCCTCCCGCCTCCCCTTCTCTTCCTCCTTTACCTCTTCTTCCTTTGTCTTGTTTTTATGCTCTTCCTTCTTCTCTTTCTTTGTCGTCTGCTCCTCCTTTAATTCATACCCTGAGAACAGTAAGTTAACAAAGGCCAGAGCTGCATGTAGGCTGCATGTATTGGAACCCCAAGCAACAATACAATCCCTTATTCTTATCTGAGCTCAGTATCTGAGCTGAGGTAACAGAAAGAACCTAGAAGGTTCTGCGAGGTGCACTCAAAAAACAGAATGTATGTTTTTTTCTAAAAGGTTCATTGAAGTAAAAGACGCAGTGCCTCAAACCCCCCAAACCCTCCCCTCTCTTGGAGTCATATCCTGTGGTCCTTGCCACATTCTGAAAGAGCTCTTGGGTCCTCTGCATGAGTGTCTTTAGTGGTTCTCTCATGGCTGTCTTGATGTCCCAAACAGGTGCAAAATATTTCCTTTTACACAGTCATTCTGGTTTTGGTGAAGAGCCAGCAGTCATGTGGTGACCAGATAGGTGAGGACACAGTGTTGTCTTCTCACAAGCCTGTATTATTTCTGTTGGATGACAATGGCAGATGTTTTTTTTTTTTTTTTTGGTGGTAGCAGGGTTCAAATTCAGGACCTTGCACTTGCCAGGCAAGCACTTATTTGTTTTGTGCTTTTGTTTTTGTGTGTTTTGTTTTACCATAATTTATAAAGATACTCCAGGACAGGTGTTCCAGGTCGGCTGCAGAAGGTGGTGAGGAGAGGGTGGGCGTGCCCAATAGAGGGGGAGGATTTCTAAGCGGGATCCATGGCAGCGTGTCTTTTGTCAGAATAAACCTTTAAAATGTTAAGCATTCACCATATTTTTCTATCAGTCCTTGTTTCTTGCCCGGGATCCCCAAATACAGAGGCATCAAGGCAATTGTCGCAGACCCAGTCAGTCACAGGGAAGTTAGGGCCTTGAGCCTGACTGTGGAGACCACATGTACGTCCAGTTTTTAAAGAGAAGTTGGGTCTTAGCCTCTCAGGTGCTCCTGCCGCGCCCCACTGTTCCCCGGGTTGGCATTTAGGGACACAGACCCAGCAGGCTGCAACCTACCCACCACACCCCCTTTCTGGATTGCCGCCGCCCTGGCCTGTGCTTTCTTTAGAAGTCTATTTTTTAAAAAAACTTTATTTATTTATTTATATTATGGATTGAACCACGGTCCCTGCGGTTGCCTAAGCTTGGTGATCCCAGGCCGAGGGGCAGCGGGCAGTCTTCAGAGCCCATGTTAATTGGAAAGTGCCCCTTGCCTCCCACAACGCCCTCTGGGGGGTGGCTGTAGGCCCAGGTGAGCACCCTGAGGCCACACAAACCCCATCTTCTTTGCCAGCCAGAGGCAAGCCCCTGAAGAGCTGAAGTCCTGCCTTGTCCTCTTAAGATCCAATTGGGATCACTTCCGGGGACACAGAAGCCAGTCTGGCTTCTATCCATCCACCTCTGCACTGAGCAAGTGAGCAAAGCGGCTGCGACTGGCAATTAGATCGCTAGGGGTGGGGGGGAGGCTGGAGAGATAGCTCCTTGGCACAAGTGCCTGCTTGGCAAGTGCAAGGTCGTGAGTTTGAACACCGGAAAAAAAAGAGAGAGAGAGAGAGAGAGAAGAAAGGAAGGAAGGAAGGAAGGAAGAAAGAAAGAAAGAAAGAAAGAAAGAAAGAAAGAAAGAAAGAAAGAAAGAAAGAAAGAAAGAAAGAAAATAGAAGATCACTTAGGTGAAGTAGGAGAATGTCTTTGGGTTCGCTTGCGGGCTCCCAGCTCTTGCTGAACTTCTGAAAACGTGGCTCTCCTAGGGCCCTAAGGAGTAGGGCTGGACATAGCGACCCTGTGGAGAGGAGACGCCTGCCTGCTGGCTGCAAAGGGCAGGTCAGAGGGCTGAGCCGAGATAATGGAATCGCCCAGCGCCCTTCATGAAGGAGCTGTGAGGCCCCGACGCGCTGCGCAACTCCATGTCCAGGCGTAAAGAAATGAGAGGTCTATTTTGTACAATGGTCCTGTCAAGAAAAATGGTGCTGCTGCAGCGGAGCCCCCGAAAGCTCTCCTCAGTGGCTGTCAAGCACCAATTTTCAGGTGCTAAGTGGTAATTAAAATTAGCAAGTTATGGTAACATTCACTGAAATTTGCCACAGAGACAGCAGAAAGGGTCGGGATTAGTGCTTATTCCGGGGGAAGGCGGGGTGGGGGGTGTGTGTTCCAAACCAGTAGTTACCCCACCTCACCCCGATAAGGCCTGCAGGCTGCGGAGGAAGCGCGCTCTTTTAAACTTATTCAGGATTCCCATTGCAGGAACGATCTGTTTTATTTACCTTTAATACTCAGAGAAGTAGTCCTTGTTTAAAAAGCAAGACTATTTCTTATTGGCCGTTTGGATTAGTGTTTAATAGCAGAGTTTTTACAAGTGGCTCAACCTCCTTTTCTTTGAGAGTGGAGTCGCGCCCCTTGTCACAGGTCAGTAGAGGGCGATGCTATTTTTGTGGGTTTTGCAGTAGCCATAAAGTTCAGATTATTAAGAGCACTTTTGCAACGAGTATGATCTAACTTTAGTTTTTCTTTTTCTTTCCTTTTTTCTTGGTACAACTTTTTCTATCCTCTTCATTAGTTGATTCTTGTTTTTTTATTTGCTTTAATCACTTATTTAAGTGGCTTTTATTATTTGAATTACTTAATTTTTAAACTAATCATTTATTAATCCTGTATTTGTTCTGAATGTTTCAGAAAGTAATTGAAAACAGAAGGATTAAATCAATAAGCAAAATAACTAAATATACCCTGAAGCACTGACAGAAATGACACTTCAGTGACACTGTAGGCGGTGACAGGTCCTGACCAAGTGGCTCCTGCTGTGAGCTGTGGACAGGGCTGGGTCCCAGGGCCCAGGGATAGAGATAGGTGTTGACAGGAAGGACATTTGTTTTATCAAAGAGCCCAGGAGAGCAATGAAGGCCAGAGGCAGCAGGGAAGGTCAGGTCACATCTCAGAGATGGCAGGTCCTGTGTCACATTGGCGTGACAAAAGAAAGTCTCAACTGAGAGCTCCCTGATGATGAGAAGAGCCCTAGCAAGGGAGCAGAGGGGAAGAGGGCATGGACCCAAGGGCAGGGCCAGAGACACTGCATAGCTGGGGGCCAAACCTTTCCATGTTAGACATCCAGGGAGCATTTCTTGTGTGTGGACTCTCAGTTGTCGGACGGAGGAACTTCTAGAGCAGCCGGATAGGGCCTCTTGGCAAGTTCATAGTTTCCTTCTTGTTGCGTATAGGACAGAGAGAGGAGGATTTACTGACAGGCTGACAATAGCTGCTTGTGGAATCAGCAGGAAAAGATGCAAAAGCACTGTCTTTGTCTTTGCATGGAGCATCAGGACTGAGCCAAAGGTGCAAGGCCTGGAGCTCACTGCGTAGCGGGGGTAAGCTGGTGTTGGAAAGCTGATGGGAAAGGAAGACCGTGTCCCAAGGAGCTTGGCCAATGCAGCAAAACGATGACTTCTTTTCACTTTCGCTTTGCAGTCCATCATGTGTAACCCACATCCGGGGCAGGTCTTCCTCTAGCAGCCCCCTGGCGGTCATCACAGGCAGGCTCAAAGCTACACTTCCCCGATTTCTAGGCCCTTCTTGGGCTAGGGAAGGTGACCTCATGGTGAGCCATTGCCACCTGTGATGAGGAGGCTAGGTGGGCAGCACAGCCAGGCATGCTCTACTAGATCCAAGAGACCTGCGGCCCAGGGGAAGCGAAGCACAGTTTTCAGACGCATGCACTTTCCTAAAACCATGTCCACATATCGCGTGTTGCCTCGAGTCTGGGAAACAATACAGGCTACAGAAATAACTCTGCACACAGGCCTATGGCCTGCGCAGCGCCTCGGCTATGAGTTGGCCATCTCTAAGCCAGAGAGAGCCATGGTATAAAGCGAGGGAAACGGGTCTCCAGCGCCGTGCCTGCTCCTTGCTGTCTGGCTGTCCCCAGAAGAGGACAGTGTGAGCCCCAGCCACCAGGCCTCCTTCCTCCTCCGAATCCTCCTTCTGCATGACTCCTAGCCCTCCCAGGTCTGCTTTAGGAAACTCTCCTCCATGGGCTAACCCCCAGGTTCCGCAAGTCCGTTTCAAGGTCTGGGACAACACACACTCTGCTTTGTACATTTTCAGTCTCCCTTTGTACAGTGCTGTCAGCAGCACGTTCTGAAGGAGTGACAAGAGCTTGATGGCCTCCCGATGAGCACTAGAGAACTCTGAACAGCCGCCCTCATCCCCTTTGCATTCCAGCTTTGGAGCTTCTGCACTCGCCATTTTGAACACATGGTCTGAGCCATTTTTCATGTTTTCAGTTTCTTCTGTCCTAAGTAGGTTATTTTCTTAAATAACTCCAACTGTTGTAGCTTAAATGTCTGATTGATTGGTTTGGACTTACAGTTCTTTATTGACCAAATGTGGCACTGAAGGGTAGAACCAAAACTGTTTTTACTAAAAGTAAAAAAAAAAGTCTTCCCTTTTACTATTTGCTACTTCCATTATTTTATAAATGAAAGATAGTTTAATGCTAAAAATTATTTTTCATTATTTGTGTGTTTGCAGTCATAATGATTGCAATCATCGTGAGAGGCTAGTCTGTGTCTATAACACATCATAAAACTAAAGTTATGAATGACGCAGTGTTGGGAAGAGAGTATTCTTTTTCAAAAACATACTGTAAAAATCTTGTGCTGGGCTGGGCGTGGTGGCACATGCCTGTAATCCCAGCACTTGGGAGGCTGAGGTAGGAGGATTGGTGTGAGTTCGGGACCAGCCTGGGCCACAAAAGTGAGCCCAAGGCCAGCCTGAACTGCATAGTGAGACCCTGTCTCAAAAAGACAAAAAAAAAAAAAAAATCTTGTGCCGACATCCTAGTGTGTGCATTCAGTCTTAATATCTAGAGAAATATCAATTCAAGACTGGAGATCTCTGTGTTGGGAAAGCTCCCCAGGTGTCTGGATCCCCTTTTATTTTGTTTATTTATTTTCTTAATTAAAAAAAAAATTTTTTTTTCTTGTTTCAGAACTTTTGTTTGTTTATTTATTTTTATGGCTGGCTCAGCCTGCCCTGAGGGCAGGGCTGGCACAGCATGTGGTGCCGAACCACCGTCCCTGCAGCCACCTGTAGGTGCTTTAGACCACTGAGACATCCTGCCAGGCCCCTGGATCCCCTTTTAAATGACAGCAAATGAAATATCAAGTCATGGGGCCCGGCGGGATGGCTCAGTAGTCTAAAGCCCCTGCTTGGGAAAGCTTGGGCGGCTTCAGGGACCTCGGTTCGATCCCTGGCACCACATGCTGCGCCAGCCCTGCCCCCGGGGTGGGCTGAGCCAGCCATAAAAATGAGTGAATAAACAAAGGTTCTGAAACAAGAAAAAAATAAATAAATAAAATTTAAAAAAAAAAAAAAGAAAGAAAGAAAGATCAAGTCATAAAATATCCTGTCCTACTTATTTAACTCCCTACAATGGACACATTAAAACATGTTGTGTGATTCAGAGGTAAGAGATTAAGCAAGTCTCAGGTTTTAAGACATGAAATTTTAAGAAGCTTTTGGGATAGACAGATTATTTCTTACTTTTCTGTTAACTTGGAAGGTTGGAGTTATTTCTGCTTTCATTTGTTGTATGTGGTGATTAAAGAAAATCACAGAAGTTCTGGATTTCTGATCAAAGGAGCTGGCCCTAACAGCATACAGAATATTCACTATTACCCTCACACAGCTAGCAGAAAAGTCTAGCAATGTTTCCCCTTTGTGCATAAAATTGTTCACTTCCTTATTCTATTCATTGAATTACACTATCGCCGTTTCCATTGCTGCTTCTTTCATCCTGAGAGGAAGATACTGTCACATCCTTGTCACTTAGGGTAAGTAAGGACAACAGCAAGCCATCAGCTCATCTAAGCATATTCTGGCAACAAAAGTTGACAGTTGGTCCCCATTTTATAACCTTTTCGGGTTGATAGAATCTCTGCACCCTCTTGCCTTCACCCAGAGCTGGGTGTCAAAATGTCATTTTTCTGGAAGATTGGTGGGTAGAGCTAATAAACATGGGGAGTCACAGGCCGATGCTCAGCACTCTTATTTCCCCATCTGTAGTGGTTGATACAATGTGTCAACTTGGCTGAATGACTCAGCAGCCTGGTTCCCTGTTGATGGGAGCCCCACTCTGGGGTACAATTGGTTCTTCCCTGGAGTATCACCCGGGCCTGCCTAGGATATGATTGGATTTCTCCCTAGAACGGGATCAAGGGCCCGTCCTGGGGTATGATTGGTTCCACCCTAGAGCGAAATGAGTCCACGTCAGAATGACTGAGCACAAAAAGACTTTTTAAAGGGCTGAAGGAGGAGTCAACACTTCACTTCGTCGGAGAAGCTTCGGTCTTCGCATTCAGACTGGACTTTGTCTGGCTTGCAGCGCAGACTCTTCGGCCTCCAGCTTAGACCTCTCGCCTTCTGCCGCAGACTCTTCAGCCTCCAACTACAGAAACTTCAGTCCTCCATTACGGACCCGTCAGCCGACAGAGACTTACACGGAGTGCTGCAGTGAGTCCAAGCCTC